>OY757923.1:77741621-77803342 GCA_963585895.1 Sepioteuthis lessoniana | reverse complement strand
TATATATTATATATATATTATATATATATTATAATATATATATATATTATATATTATATATTATATATAATATATATATATTATATATTATATATTATATATTATAATATATATATATAATATTGATTCCAGTAGATCCGGAATAGGGAATAATTCCAATCAGGACAAATAAAATATTTAAAAAATAGATTTTTAAAAAAAGGAATATCGGATACTTTTACCACTAATTATCTTAATGTGACCGATTGCTGGTTATATATATATATATATATATATATATATATATATATATATATATATATATATAAGTAATGAAAAATCTTTTCATTTCTCCTAGTTTTATATATCGACTAGGAAATACAAGACACATGAGATGAAACTTTATTTGCTAAGAAAGTCTTATCAAGGGAATCCCCTGCTGTTGTAAGTGAGTTCGAACTCTGGTTGTTCATTTATTTTTGCGTTCGACCAATACCCTTGAAAAATATATGAACCCCCTTATCCCCTCAGGCATGGTTTAAATAGTACCACTGCTGTCCTTCTACTAGGGTGGTTTTTGCATTAATTAGCCCACTAGGACTGATACGCCAAAACACACAGATATCTCATATTCTCCCTGCTTTCAATTACTCTTTTCCCTTTCTCGAATAAATATTTTCTTTTTAATTTTTCTTTCTTTCATTTAAAATTTCACTTACCTTTCTCTCACAACGACCGTTTTTCTACTTTTTGATATTCTAATTTAAGAAATATTAATTTACATAGGTTTAATTTGTGATTTATATTTTTTAATTATTTAACTATTCACGTTTGTTTTGTTTGTTTTCTTTTTTTTTTCTTCTCGTCTCTCTTTCTCTGCTTCCATTACATTCCCCGCCTCACTTTTATCTCCTTATCATTCATTCTTCCGTTTCTTTTCTTTTCTCTTTTTTCTGTCATTCTCCTTCATTCTCCTTCTGATTCAAAATCTTTCTTGGTGAACAAATAAAACAAATGATAAGTTCAACAGAATATTCCTAAACAGCTATATGACATTTTTAAACATGAACGCTGATTTATTGATTAAATGGTTACCCTTTCCCCAGTATATATCGTACTTCCTCCTTGTTTTTATATTTAAACATCCTTCGGTGATTTAACCTCACAAGATATCATCCTTCTTTGTACTGATTATGGTTCATTAGGCCCGAAACGCTATAATGTCGATTTTCTTTCTCATTAAACTCTTCTTCTTCCGCTTCCTCTTCCCCTTCTTCTTCTTGGATTACCTCGTTTAGCAATTTCTCTCTACATTGTCGGATTTACTTCCATAATCTACTGATATATATATATATATATATATATATATATATATATATATATATATATGAAGGTAGCAGAAAAAACATAATCCAAATAGGTGAATATATTATGATGTAAAGTCGACGTTTACGTTTCGGTTTCAGTAACCATCATGAGGACTTGGATATCAAAATAGTTCACAAAGCGATAAATGCTCGCTGAGATGACAGGAGCAAATGAGAAATATACAACGAAAAGATACACAAACGTGCACATAGCGTTCATAATTCAAAAGTCATTAGAACGTGTCTGGCACGTGGGAAAATATTTGAAAAAGTTGTATTTCCCAAAGAAATGCGACAAAACCTCCCGTTTATTGAGAATAGGTGAATATATTATGATGTAAAGTCGACGTTAACGTTTCGGTTTCAGTAACCATCATCACGACTTGGATATATTTCTCATTTGCTCCTGTCATCTCAGCAAGCATCCATCGCTACGTGAACTATTTTGATGTCCAAGTCCTGATGGTGGTTACTGAAATCGAAACGTTAACGTCGACTTTAAATCAGAATATATTCACCTATTTGGATTATGTTTTTTCTGCTACCTTCATACTGTCGGATTTTATCCATATTTACTTTCATATATATATATATATAATCAACTGATTTCCATACTAAATAAAAAAAAGTGTTAATTTTTGTGGAAATATAGGTTCGATAATCAATAATTTTTGTATTAAGGGTAGTTTTAAAATTTCTTTGAGATTGAGACTCGCAGACAACAATAAATGACTTGCCAAATTTACCCAATAATTCTTTTCTCCTCTTGACAGCAAAAAATACATTTTAACCAATTAGAATCATAGACAAAACATCAATTTTTTTCATCAAATTTCCTAACTCAATTTTATAAATTACCAATGTAATGGAAAAAAATTTCAGTAGGTTTATTAATTCATTCTGTAAACTTTCAGTTTTATTTCTTTTGAGTGAAAATATCCTGTTCCTTCAAGATTAGTTTAATTTCAACATCACTTAATTATTTTAAATTTAACAAAAATAGTTCGTTTCTATAGAAATTCTCGGACTAATGACCATCCCC
Organism: Sepioteuthis lessoniana; assembly: GCA_963585895.1. Taxonomy (NCBI): domain Eukaryota; kingdom Metazoa; phylum Mollusca; class Cephalopoda; order Myopsida; family Loliginidae; genus Sepioteuthis; species Sepioteuthis lessoniana. The sequence goes on along the minus strand of OY757923.1, from coordinate 77,800,954 downwards.
TGCTGATGAAAATTTAAGCAGAATCCATATACATATTAGTACATAGGTATATTTCCTCCCCTACATAGTGACATACTCACACATATATCTTTCACACATACAAAATATATCAACTTGAGTTAGACAAAACAAACTATTGCATTTAATGCATGAACTCATCTTTTTTTCTCGTTTAGCAATTTCTCTCTACATTGTCGGATTTACTTCCATAATCTACTGATATATCTTTTCTTACAAAAAAGACTTTGTAACTTTTCCTTATCAACAAACTTTTCAATCAATCTAAAGAAATGAAATCTATGAAATTTGCAGATCGATATTTTATTCAATCATTTACATATTTATTTGTTTTATACATAAAGGTGTACTTCTTATATATTTTTTGGTTACAGAGTTTAAATACTGCAGAGCTTGGAAATAGGTAATACCTAATAATGCTCGTTTTAAATGCATTATTAATTCCACTAGAAATAAGAATTTCTATTCTTTTATTATCATAGGTCTATTTAGTTATGGAGGAAATTCCTTCACTTACGCTTAGAATGACGATGGCTCTGGGATAAGATGTCCGACTGACTTTACGTTAGTCGAGTTTCAATCCCAACTTGAAGCATTTCGCGTTTCTAGTCACACTGAAGAATTGTAACACAGCGAAATAGTCTAAGGATTACAATATGTCCCAGGGGAAACGTTAGCGGTTAGAGAAAAACGTGCACTCGTGAAAACTGCCTCCAAAAGCTATCGGAAGAACCCAACAAACACAAATGCCAGAAAACTAGAAAAGGCACAATATCAATTAGCAGGAATATATCTAAAAGAACATACGGAATACATACAAATTCAGATAGATAAGATTAGAGACTCGGGGGAAGATAGGTAATCTAGGATAGCCTGGCAAACAATAAACGAAGTGAGTAGAAGGAAGAGCTCAGCCAAAGCAAAATTGAAAGCTGCAAACCAACAAGAAAGAACAAAACTGTGGAAACAGCATTTCGAAAATCTACTAGGAAACCCACCGAAAGTAACGAATGAACCGATCACCAGAATTATCAGTAAGCAATTAGACATTAAACTAGGTCCATTCACCAAAGAAGAACTCGAATCGGTTCTTAGAAAAATTAAAAATAGGAAAGCTGCAGGGTTTGACGAGATCCCCCCAGAAATATGGAAGACCAGACAATTCGACGACATACCTCTCCGACAATGAAATGCAGTCTATAATCAAAATAGGATAGAAAGATGGATGAAGGGATGCATCCTTCCTTTCCCTAAAAAAGGCGACCTCGGATTAGCCAAGAACTACCGAGGTATAACACTTACATCCACAGCAGCCAAAATCTACAATGCCCTACTACGAAACCGCATAGAACCCAAAATAGACAACATCCTAAGGAAAAACCAAAATGGCGTCCGAAGGAATAGATCCACAACCTCACAAATATTGACCATCCGTAGAGTCCTTGAAGGCGTACGGGCAAAAAACCTACAGGCGACATTACTATTTGTCGACTTTACCAAGGCCTTCGATTCCATACACAGAGGGAAGATGGAACAAATCCTACTAGCATGCGGCCTACCAAAAGAAACCGTAGCAGCAATAACAATTCTCTACAGAAACACCAAAGTGAAAGTACGTTCACCGGATGGAGACACAGAATACTTCGACATTGTAGCAGGAGTACTACAAGGGGACACACTAGCCCCATACCTCTTTATCATCTGTCAAGACTACGTGCTTAGAACTTCGATCGACAAAATCAGAGAAAATGGCTTCGAGCTGACAAAGAAAAGAAGCAGAAGGTACCCCGTAAAAACAATTACCGAAGCCGACTACACCGATGACATAGCGTTACTGGCGAATACACCAAACACAGCCGAAACACTACTGCATAGTTTGGAACGAACCGCCGCAGGCATTGGCCTCCATGTCAATGCACACAAAACTGAATATATGTGTTACAACCAAACAGGCGACATTTCCACACTAGTTTCTGAGAGGTTCCGTCTACGGAACCTCTCTGAAACTAGTAGACAAATTCACCTACCTAAGAAGCAGCGTCTCATCAATCGAAAAAGACATCGACACACGACTAACGAAAGCATGGACTGCTATCAATAGGCCCTCGATTATATGGAAATCAGACCTGACCGATAAAATGAAACGCAGTTTCTTCCAGGCAGCGGTCGTATCGATACTGCGATATGGATGCACTACTTGGACACTAACTAAACGGCTGAAGAAGCTAAAGGGTAATTACACAAGAATGTTGAGAGTAATATTGAACAAGTCCTGGCGGCAACACCCCACAAGGCACCAACTATACGGCCACCTGCCTCCCATCACGAAAACTATACAAGTTAGACGAACCAGACACGCAGGATACTGCTGGAGAAACAAGGACAAACTCATCAGTGATGTACTCCTATGGACCCCCGCATATGGCCAAGCAAAAGCAAGACGACCAGCTCGAACATACATACAGCAGCTATGTGAAGACCTGCCAGAAGCGATGAATGATAGGGAGAAGTGGCGAGAGATGGTCAGGGATATCCGTGCTAGCGCCACGACATGGTGATGATAATGATGATATATATATATACATATGAGAGGAGTCACATAATGAATCAGGTGAATTTTGCCAAAGAATTTGGCAATAGTGAATATTGTTTACAGTTGTATGTTTTTCAAGGAAATAAATAGTGATGGGTCCTTTTATATCCCAGAACAGTGTCAGAATCACCTTCTTTATTGACTGGCTGAATTTTTTTCTTTACCGGAGAGTCAGTATGTTTCCACTACATGAACTGTCTTTTCTACACTTGGTGGTAAACCAATGTTCAAAGTTTTTTGTTTAGATGTGGCAACCAATGAGACTCGAACTCTCTCGTTTAGGTTTAATAGTCTAGCTTTCTATCTATTACACTACCCGAGGTGCCCATGTTTAGTCCTTTGGTAAACATCTTTTTCTAGGACATACTTTACTGTATAAATCACACATTCTTCCCTAAATTTCAAAAAGTTTCTGCTTCTCAGCCACCAAAAATTCGATGACAGATATTTGTCCAAGCCTGGGACACTCTGACTAGCCGCCATTTTGAATAGCCTCAAATCAAATATTTCTTCCAGATAAAAACAAATTTTTGTAATAAGTTAATTCCAAATAACGCAGAGTTTACATTCACGAAAAAAAATCTTTAAAAAAACAATTGTTTTTTTCAAAGCAACTCCTCTTATCTATTGAATGGCCCGCGCATATATATATATATATATATATAGAGAGAGAGAGAGAGAGAGTCTTGTTTTTTTATCAGTAAGAGTTTTCGGACTATTGTCTTCATCTTTATTGTTTTTTTCACAACGTTTCGGCCGCTGTATCCTCCGGCCTTCCACAGATATCCCCGGGGAAATCAAGCTCAGTCAAACTTTAAAAATGATTTCCAAGGTCGAATCATTTCTATATTCAGATAAATAGGGGACACCTGAAGAAGGCCGGAGGACACAGCGGCTGAAACGTTGTGAAAAAAACAATAAAGATGAAGACAATAGTCCGAAAACTCTTACTGATAAAAATCATCAAGCTTCATCATAGAAATTTAGACTACTAATATATATAAAGGTTTGGAAATTTTTTCAATGCAAGGTTTGGTTTGGTTTGGTTTATTGTTTAATGGCATATCAACCTTTGTTAAGTTATTTAATGCCAAAACCTACCTTGTAAAAAACAGCTGTGAGACTATTTAACACGTAGCTGGGAGTGTTGTATACACCTTATTCTTTTTCTTATACTTATCTGTCTAGCCGGATACTTTTGTCTTCTATCTGAGACTTCTTCAAGTCGTCTTGGGTTTATCTTGGTTTCCAAGACCACTTATGTTCTTACAAATGGACACAAAGACTTTGATTTTTCACGTCTTTATTCACCCAAATTCCCACGTCAACCGCACGAATGGAGAAACAGCGATTTTTGGCGCCCATTCGTTACAACGCTCTCATTAACTCTACCTAACTGACCCGTTCTCACGATAGAACTAACCAATCAGAGAACAGCTAAAAGTTCAGCCAGGGGTCATGATTCGTTTTATCATATCACTAGTTATTTGCCATTCTCATGAATAACCAGTTAACTTTTGAATTCAGATATTTTGAATTCTACATTATGTTACAAAAGGGTGATAATCTGAAAGAGAACGTAACTGCACAACTGGAGTTCAAATTGCGCTTACTTCGAGGTCGCAGTCCAGTACTTTAGCTATTACGCCACAGGAATCCACCAAGTCTACCAAGAGGGAAACGACCAAGAGCTATAAAACATACCTGTTGTAGCAAAAGGATTTTATGGGTTGGATTTGCTAACAGAACATCATATGGTTTTGAATTCAGTTTTTTCCTTCTCTGAGGACAGTTACCTTAGCACAACCTACTTCTTAGCCATAATTGGGATGAGGAAAGAAAAACGTGATTCATTACCAAGGACATTAGCCTTAACCACACCCCTCCAATCCATCATAACAAGATTTAGTTTGGGTTTTTTAAGAGCATATTAACCTTCGTAAGTTATTTAATGCCAAAGCCAGCCTTGTAGAAGGGCAGTAGTCATACCAGCTAGTCTATAACTGGTGGGGGTGGTATTTAGAGGATTCATACCTTTCCCAAGGGTATTAGTCCTCAAGTGAACTAACTAAATTCGAGGCCGCAGTCCAGCCATTACGTTACGCGGACCTTCCTCCAATAAAAAGTAGAAAAAAGTTAATTCCTATATATATATATATATATATATATATATATATATATATATATATATATATATATATATATATCCTTTTATATAAAGATAAAAAGAAAAAAAATCACTTTCTCAGTATCATTATAAATTTATTTCAGACTTTTATAAGTTTATTTAAAACCCCTCCTCAGATGAGTAATTCAAAATTTTTTAGATGTTTCCAAATTGCTTCCAGCGAGAATGGAATTCGAAAAAACAATTCCTTATTTTTATTTTTTTAATTCCAATTATTTTTAATATATTTTATCAATTTTTTAATCAAGGAAAAATTAATAAAATTTGACAATATTATATCTACTATTATTTTTCATTCATATAATGTTTATACTTTCTTTAAAAAAAAAAGAAAAAGTACCACTACCCCTAATTTACATACTACTGAAAATTAAAAAAAAACCTTATCCCAGAAAAAGTAAATAGTTATATTATATTAGCATTTAGAAAATCTTTACAAGTTTACAATTATACTATTTGGGAAAAGAAAACAAATGATAATTTTGACATTACTATGGAGTAAGACTGAGTCGGAATATACATTTTTAGACATGCTAGGTAGATTTTTAGATTTAAGAAACATCGTACTTCATAGAGATGACGGATTAATGGACCCTTAGCATCAAAAATACAAAAGAAGGTAATTAGTGCGTTTAAATATATGGGGTTAAGTATAGAGATTAGTTATAACTTGAAAATAGTTCATTTTTTAAACGTAACCTTGAATCTAAGTAACAATACTTATAAACCGTTTAGTAAATATAATGCTATTTCAACATACATTTGTGTTCATTCTAACCATACCGCATCCATAGTTAAGCAAAATCCTAAGGCGATTACTTATATAACTAACAGATTACTATCTTCTAAAAACATTTAATAATGATAAGGAATCTTGAAGCTTTATATAATAGTGGTTATATAAATGAACTTGAATATTTAGATGTCAATAAACATCACATAAATAGGAGTAATAATATAGGAAATAAGGGTCACAATTATAGGGGAAACAATGGAAATAATAATGTAAATATGGATAATAAAATAAGTAAAAAAATTTAATAAAAACTGACATAGGAATATCTGGTTTAATCCTCCTTTTTGCAAACTATCTAATATCAATATAGGCAAATATTTTCTAAGTTTAATAAGTAAACATTCTAAAGATGATAACCACTTAGAAAAATAATTTATAAAAATAATATAAAAATTAGTTATTCTTGTACTAACAATATTTCTAAAATTACTGACTATCACAAAAAGAAATTAATAAACAAACTAGACGGGAATAACAATGATAACTTAAAACATGCATGTAATTGTAAAATACAAAATGAATGCCATCTAGGAAACAAATGTAACATTTATAATATTGTGTATCAAGCCAACATTTCAGCTAAAGAGAATAATAATAATGATAAGGTTTACATAGGTATATATATATATATATATATATATATATATATATATATATATATATATATATATATATATATCTTTCCTTGCTAATGCTGTTAATTCAGTGGTAATTATTAATCCCATAGATCAAACATTATAATTCAGTGATACCATTTTTTTCTGAGATATCGAAAATCGATTGGCTGGTATTGAAGAGAAGATGCAAGGTTTTGGCAATTGTCAGTCGCATTAGGATTACTTGGACCTTATTCTTGGTTCTCATGAATATTTTCACCTGTTGGATTCTCATTTCTCTCCTTACGAGTTCTGCACGCGCTCCTCTGAATCCACCTGCTCTTTACAGGCTTCTTCTCATTAGGCTAATTGCAAATCCATATAAAGTGAACACACAGACACACACTTCACGAGCCCTGGCCTCAAAATATATTGGTTTTGTCCAGTGCTTAAAACGTAGAGAAACTGACTTAGAGATTTTGAATTTTATTACTGAAACCAAGAACAAAGTCTGCGATAACCAAAATAATTTCCTCACTTTGAAAGAATACTTACAAAGCAAATAAAAATGCCTTCACTTATTGTCTTGATTAAATTCTAAGGATTAGCATCATAAATTCGGTGGAGATTAGAATACGCTGACTCAAAGACTCCTCCTCAAGAAAGAGGGGCTCTGAGAAGGACATTAAACTGCATATGATGGTAATGCTTGTTCTGGAGGGAGATCTGGGAAATGTATAGAATTCCTTAAATGCCATTACTCCGATATTCACTGGAGAGTGTTGTATATACATAGAGCAACAACATCGGCACAATAAAGTTGAAATACCCTAACTTTGAGAATAATGTCACTTCCAGTTCAGTTTGCAACTCAAGAATAATTAATCTGAAATCTAAATATCTGACAAAGAGAGATAACTGCAGGTGTAATTTTTCTGTATGAAATTTCAATTTCGGCAGCAACGTATTCCAAAAGTGTAAGACGAAAACAAGATTTTGTGAGACGTTGAGAAGTTTTCAGTTAAATAGCTTAAAGGCACATTTTAATAAGCTTAATGTTGTTATCAAATAATCATATAATCATCGCCTGAAAAGAAAATCATATTAACACCGAAAGAGAAAAATAATGGAATGATTACAAATAGCTTTATGAAATAATATTTATATTCCATTAAGAGTAATTTTGTACTTTTTTTTATTTTAACGTCCCACTCATATCTCAATAAGTAGATAAAGTAAAAAAGTAAAAGTAAATGATAAAGTGTAAAAGGAATTAGTTAAATGTAAAAGATAAAATTAAGGGTTATTATCGGTACCATGTATTATGCAAGACGTGATTCAAATCTGTCATAATGTAATAGTTAATATGTATTTTTTAGAAAGTTATATGTAAGATAAAAGTGCTCTCAGGTAATAGATGAATAATCTGGCTGATGCTAATCAAACGAACGAGACTTGATGAATCAAACTTTTAGTATCTATGGTTTTTGACTGAGACTTACCTTCCAAATCAAACCAGCCAATTCTAAAATGCCAAGCCTTGAAAATTTTGAACAATCGTAATAAACTAGTGCAAAGCTGCGCTACAAAAAGAAGAATTCGCTAATAATGATAATAATATCGGGTGTCTCAAAACAGATACAACCCATAAATAAGATAATGATGTATTGCTTAGACCAGAACAATGGCGGTCATTTTGAACACATCATGTAATAAACGCATCCTTTGAGCTAAAGACATCAAATCAATGTTTTTTTATAGTTGTTGCATCAGCTTCCAGGACATGCAATCTTTTTTGAGTTTCTTGCCTCAATAATAAATCATTATCATATTAATGGGTAACATCTATTTTGCGACAGTTTTAAATGATTTTCTCTCCAAATAAGTAGTGACGCAAAATATTTTTCTTCTCTTGTCCGAGGCATTGTGATCGAGGATTAATAGTAGTTATAATATATTATTTTCAAATCTGTAACAAAAAAGAACACAACATTATTATTAGGAGAGTTATGAGCAGTCTCCTGAGTCCCTTGTATATTGAGACACCCTATACTTTAGTTTCAATGGTATCGTTATTTTCTTTTTCTTTTCTTCTTCTGTTATGATTTCAGCTTTGGACTGAAATGACTGGGAAAATATATTGTTGTCCTCTAAGGGTAAATTTGAATCGACAAATGGTAGAATTTCGAAGTGAACCAAAATCTTCTAAAATTATCTTAGTTCGATAGTTTTCAGTAACTTTTCAAAGAAAGTCTGAAGGCGTTATTGCAATTCAGTTATTTTTTAACTATTCACAGGCATAAATACAGAGTGTGGATAGATAGATAGATAGATAGATAGAAACAAAGAAACAAATAAGAAAGAAAGAAAGAAAGAAAGAAAGAAAGAAATTGACAAAACTTTTGAGACAAATAGAAATATTTCTTTGTAATTATTTACTTTTTAATACTAGCCTATTTACCGAGTAGAGTGTTCGCCAATGAAATGGGGGTTCAATCCCTGGTCGAGTCCAACCAAAGATTCAAAAAATGATACTCGATGCCTCCGTACTTAACACTCAGCTTTATAAGGTACAAATCAAAGGTAAAGTCGAGCAATCCAGAGAAAGGAACGGTGCCCTCCCCTACACTTCGGTGTAGTAGCTATTGAAAAGCGAGCCTTCGGGTCCCCCTCAACTACGATGGGTCAACTTTGTTTTTTAATTGTTCTCGAGTCTTAGGTCATGGTTCGTAAAAAAAAGGTGGGGGCTTTTGTGAAGAAAATTTTTTTAGTCAGATATTCTACTCAGGTATTTGTTTATTTAACTGTTTATGTATGAACACTACTCTGTCCATCCGATTTCCAAGTGGTGTTTCTGGGATCGTATAGTTTGATGTTAAAACCTTTTGAGGTCAGTGTTTGTAGACGTTTTGTTCATTTAACTTTGTGTCCAATATTATCCAACGGCGGGCATCTGAAGTATGTACACTAGGGATCCTCTTAACATTTTTGGCTTATTTTTAACACCAGATATTTGCAAATCCTTAAATGTTAGCCTTTTACTTTTCAACAAATGTAATTTTCTATCATTTATAGTTAAGGAGTCCCCGTGGTATAATGGTTAAAAGCGCTGGACTGCGGGATTGTATCACGCTAGTTCGAGCTCCAGTCGTGCTATTAAGTTCACTTTTGGGTAAATACCATTGGGAAATATATGAACCCCCTAATCCTTCCATCTATGGGTTAAGTAGTACTACTACTGTCCTTCTGAAAGGATGGATTCGCCATTAAATAACAAACATTTGTAGTTTTTGATTTGTGCCCAATGACTTTGTTTCAAAATCTGTGTAGAGTGTCTTAGTCAGAAATAGCCAAGGTAGAGCCATTTCTCTCTTGGTCTGGTTTAAATTCATTTTTTTTCTTTCTCCTAGACGCCAAGGTTAAAGAATTTAGCTGGAGGGAGAATAGTTGGATTCATAGCTTTCTCAGGTCTATTAGTGCTATGTGAAATACAAAGAGCTTTTGTTCGGCAAGGACACGTGACCCAGTGGATAAAGCGTTTGGTTGGAAATCATCTGGAGGTTAACGGTTCAATCCCAACTAACAGGTTAGAAAAACAGTAGTCAGTAGTCCGAATATTCTCAGTAATAACAACGATCAAGCTTTATTTCATAAATTCAGACGATCAAGCTTTATTTCATAAATTCAGGATTTGAACTCGGGTAGCTGTGTCCGCTACCTACGACGATAACCATTATACCGTGAACACCTCCAAAATAAAAGTAGCTTTGTTCATTTGTTGTTCTTGACTATTCCCCAACTATTGGTTATTGGTTTTCTTTAATCTCTCCAGTTGATTACCTTTGTCTTATTTGCAAAGAGACAATGTTATGAAAATCGAAAGTATCTTGGTTGAAAAAATACCTTCAGAAAAGCATGTAAAATGAATGAAAGGAACAAAGAAAAGACCAAACAAACAAACAAGTGATATTCAATCAACTTTTGTCGGGAAGAATAAAAAAAATTGTACAAGTTTAGATAAATAAAGATAAAAACTCAAGTGAAAATGAATCGGCGCAATTTGCCATTTTTTAATGCCTTTTTTAGTTTCCGTTTTTTTGGGTTTTTTTCCTCCTTTCACAGCGAATGTGGTCCGGACACGGAAGCCATTCTTCCTGACGTAATTAAGCAGACAATACCTTTGCCCGATAGCTTCTCTCATCTATTTTCAGTAAATGATTCGGTGTGCAGTCGATATATATATATATATATATATATATATATATATATATATATATATATACTAATTTCCTTCCCTTTCTATATCTAGTTATTATGGTCTATCTTTCAATCTTTAGTTTACACATATATTTCTATCTTTGTTCTGAGAAAATTCATTCATATAAGTTTGCATAAGACTTCTAGAATTTTATTTATCTATCTCTATCTGTTTTATCAATCTCTTTATCTTTGTTCTTTGTCTGTCTATCTATTTGTGTATCTATTTAAGTCTCTACATCAGTATGTTCACATGTATCTATCTCAATTGGTTCATATCTATCTATCTATCTATCTATCTATCTATCTCTACATATTCATAGGTATGTATAAATGTATTTATACTCTTTTGTTCCTATCTATCTCGCTAGCAAACTGTCTTTGGAGTAAATCTACAAAGGTCTTTGCAGTTTACACAGCACTGTATTACTTGTGCATTCAAGCAACTGCAGTAAATTGTTTACCCAATACCTAAAACCCAATTCAACAGCCAGCAAAAAATCGTGAACCGATAATAACGACCATTTATTAACTAGAAAACTCATTTTACACACACACACACACACACACACACACACACACACACACACACACACACACACACACACATTCTCTCTCTCTCTCATTTTCCGTCTCCACACTTTCTTTATCCGTCTATATTCATATATTCATTAACTTTTCATTTCTTGTTTTCTCTCTCTCTCTCTCTCTCTCTATATATATATATATATATATATATATATGTGTGTGTGTGTGTGTGTGTGTGTGTGTGTGTGTGTGTGTGTGTGCGTTTGTGTGTGTGTGTGTGCGTATTTCCGTCTCTCTCACACTTTCTTCATCGGTCAAATAGTTCAGGAACATCTTATTTCTTATTTCTTTCCTTCTTTCTTTCATTTTTTCCGTCCCTCCTCCTCTTAATCATTCTTCATCTCCGTTATAATACACGAACTATTTATTGTCAACCTCTCTCTCTCTCTCTCTCTCTCTCTCTCTCTCTCTCTCTCTCTCTCTCTCTCTCTCTCTCACACACACACACACACACACACACACTGACAGACACACACACACACACACACACACGCACCACAGAAATGATTATCTCTAACAATGATCCTAAACAGAATGTATGTAGTATAAAAGTGCACAAAGCTACAATTGGCTTGTTTCAACGATACTTTGGAAAAGAAAAGAAATCTTTGTCTTCCTCTTGTAGATCCAATGACAGTGGAACTAAGAAAAAAATTATTTCCCATGTTACATTTTTTGTCTTGCCAGCAAGTCCAACAAGTTTAAGATATGAATTTACTGAAGGATTCCTCGAACCAAAACCGGAATCGTTCTTATATGTTAAAATACATAATTTATGTTGGAGGGATGGGTATGGTCAGAGAAACTCAAGGAAAATAATTTGACGGATATAAACTATAAATAAAAGTTGTGGCGTTGTCACCGACGACTGTTGTGTTGCTGATGGAGATGAACTGATCGTCTAGTGGGTGAGGGAAAGCACAAAACATATCTCACCACAAATATACGACCTTCTGTTATTTATTTATTGTTTAATGTTTCGTTTTAACAACATGTCAAAATCCCAAGCGATATTTTTTTTTTTTTTACTGCTTTTTATGGTACTGATCTTGTTTGTGTTAATAATTTTCGGTATGATTCTATTGCTCTCAGGAAGAAAAAAATGTAATTCATGTCGACAGTTTCAAAAAAGTCCTTTTTAATGCTTCTGTTTAAAAAAAAAAGACGTTGTCTTATGAGAACTAAAGATCTGCATTCTATAAGAAAATTTTTAACAGTGAAAGGTATTTGACATGCAATACACTGGTTGTTCCTCTTGTTTGAGTATCAAAGAGGGCGTGAGTCTAGTGTGACGAATGCACAATCGACATAAAACAATTTGCTACTTAATGAAAACCGGTTTCTATTCTTCTAGCCTGAGTTTTATCAAGAAGAGTTAATTGTGTCTGTTGTTGTTTTGACGTTGCTAACACCTTGAACAGAAGAATTTATTGATTTGGGGATTTAAAGTTATATTGAATTAAGACTTTGCTGGGGACCATATTTAAAGCTGACTTGGCTGCTGATTCAGCTTCTTCATTTCACTTTATTCTAATGTGACTTAGGATCCATCATCCAAGAATCTCTCTTGAGTTGGAAATAAAGTCTAGCAGACCCACCTCTGGTGGTGTAATGGGCACCTCTGGTGGTGTAACGGTTAGCAAGCTAGACTAGCAAACCTACACGAGTGAGTTCGATTCTCATTGGGCGCCCCATTCATTCGGCCTTGTGCCACATCGAAGCAAAGAGCTTTGTAAATTACTCTAGCAGACCCAGTCTTATTTACAACGTGCGAATTTCTCCAACCACAGCAGTCATTTTGGTGTAATGTGACAAAATGAAAAGAATTGTTTTATAAAATAATGATACTTTTATTTTAATTGTATCGTTACTACATCAATAATATCAATAACCCAATCATTTTAGCCTTTTAGTAGCTGGTTCTAATTGAGGTCATAGACTTATCCTTCAAATTGCAGTTTTTCCTGAACTGACACGTCTTCTTTTGACAATACTAGAATACAGTGCTCAATACAGAAATGTGCAGGACAATATCACGGTACCTCAGCTATTATTTTATAACTATATATATATATATATATAGTCATCCACAGACAGATCTGTTTCGTTCTATCAGAACTCATCAGTGTGGCTAGACATACTAGCTTCCCGTAGCTAGGATCGAAACCTGGTTGACTCAATGAAGCTTCTACCCCTCAGCTACGAGGAACCAGTAGCAGCGAATGTTTACATACATCCGCTTAACGGACCTCAATTCATATATGAAGAGACGTGCGATAAACGCTAATGGCAACACGATTACTTCATTCGCTAGAGAACTCAACCTTACGGGGGTAGGGGAGTATATATATATATATGTGTGTGTGTGTGTGTGTGTGTGTGTGTGTGTGTGTGTGTGTGTGTGTGTGTGTGTGTGTGTGTGTGTAATCGTAATCTACCATAAAAAGTACATTGTAGCGAAATTTTCATTGTTGCATAGCCGTAATCATCAATAATATCAATAACCACGGTACTACAAATAAATTTACAAATGCAAACGGCGGACTCAAATACACCAGCGACGCCGTTGTTCAGGTACGAACGTTTTATTATTAACTTCTGACTTCGGTTCTTCGACACGAGGAGAGAGACACAATTCTTAAAAGTCTTTCGTATCATACTATGCTAACAACATATTTCAATGGCCGAAATCCAACTCTGTTTCTCAACACCATGGTCAGACCCCAATTTCTCAACACCATGGTCTTAACTCAACTTCTCAACACCATGGTCGGACCCCAACTTCAACTGTTTGCCTCAATGGCAGACAACCCAACTGTCTGCCTACATGACTCAAAGTCAACTCCCAACTAACTCTTTTTCAAAATCTTCAAATTCTCAGGACCATCGTTTCCGGGTTTGTTTTTTTTTTTGGTTTGTTCGTTAGTTATGCCTCCTTGAGCATCTCCCCTTTTAAGTATCTCCTCATAGAAAATTTACACTATTTAAACAATATCTTTGCAGATCAAATTCCCTTAAAAATCTCATTCGATAGCTCCAAAAATGCAAGATAAAATTCTTTTTCTTTCCATTATTTCTGGATTCATCCAATTCAATCTTAGAATTTTCTATGACATTGCTGTTTTTGATCTGATTAGGTAATTTGTTTCAAAAATATATTATCCTATTAGGAAAAAAAATCAGTTCGTTAAGTGACTTATTTTTTTAATTTGTCTTGACAATAAATTTCCAGTCGAAGAGAAATATTGTAAAAATGTCGGCCATAATCAGAAATTCCATTAATTATTTTCAGTTTCAATTACATCACCTGTCAGTCTCCTTTCTGATAGTTATTCTTAATTTCACTAATATCTACCAAGAGCACTAATATCTACCAATAGCACTAATATCTACGAATTTCACTAATATCTACCAATAGCACAAATATCAACCAATTTTACAAATATTTACCAATAGCTGTATATTTTTATCTCTCTTCTTTATATGCCCTAAAATCTTAATACTACTCTTCAACTTTCATATCTAGACACTGGAAACCAGGCTTGAGTTGCCCAGTCGGCTGGAGCTATAGAATACACCAACTGTGTCTCTGCAGATGGGTAAGCCCCCCACCACCACTTAATAACAACGAGTGTCCTGGATATGACACTAAACAATCTGATGATGACGTTTCAGTTATGCTGGAGCTTTGGGGAATGCAGAGTACCCTTTCATTGCCATCACTCCCAGGTCCACTCGGGTCCGAAGTGGTAGCATCTGATAGGGTCCTATTTATGGGTCAAATAGAACTGAACTGTGTACTTATGCTAAACTGAATTGCTTGAAATAGAACTGTTTTGACATTTAAACTTCGTATTTATGCTAAACTGAATTGTTTGAAATGGTCTTTGATATTGAAACTGTACCTACGCTAAATTGAATTGTTTGAAATAGAACTATTTTGTTATAACTATGTGTAAACAAAAACTATACTTATACTAAACTGAATTGTTTGAATTAGAACTGTTTGACTAAACTGAATAGCTTGAAACAGGTGTTTTTGACAATTGAACTCTGTAGTTATGCTAAACTGAATTGTTTGAAAAAGAACTGTTATTTGTATAAAAATGGATTTGGCATCAAATAACCTACAGAGGTTGATATGCAATAAAATCTAAACAAACAAATAAACAAAACAATCTGATGGTGAGGATCCAGTCATGTTGGATTTTGGGGGAGTGGGGAGTACCCCTTCATTGCCATCGTTCCCAGGTTCCCTTTGAGCCGGAGTGGTAGCATGATTCAAATAGAACTAAACTATAAACTTTTGCTAAACTGAATTACTTAAAATAGAACTGTTTTGACATTTAACTGAACATTTTCGACATTTAACTGAACAGTTATGACATTTAACTGTTTGTCAACAAAAACTATACTTATACTAAACTGAATTGTTTAAAATTTAATTCGGCGTTAAACGACCCGAAAAGGGTTGATACGCCATAAAACAAAACAACCATCCAACCAACAAGGCATCTGTACTATATTCTATGAGGTCTTATTCGGGTTTAATTTATTTTTAAAACAACATTTGCCTCCCTTGAAATAAAATTTCTAACCATCTAGTCAATCATTTCATTTGCCGTTGATATAATAGACTAAATGTAATTGTCAGCTTTAAATGTATCATCGAAGCCAAACCTTAAATCCCATTCCTTATTTGCTTGCTTGATTTTCCTATTCAATTTTAATGTTTTTCAATCCAATATTTTGTCCTTTACATTTTTCTATATATTTTCTATATATTTTCTATATATTTTCTATATTTTTTCCTCCACTGGAAATATCGAAAAAAAGTTTTTCTAAATTCAAAAATATGGCATTCCTTTGTTTGATTTATATTCATGAGATTAGTTTGGTTGGGTTGGGTTTTATGGCATATCAAAAATTGTATGTTATTTAATGCCAAATCCTCTTTATACATATATATTAAATATATAGGATTTGGTTTGGCTGGGGTTTATGGCATATCATCCATTGTAGGCTATTTAATGCCAAATCCTCTATGTACATTGAATATATATGATTTGATTTGGTTGGATTTTATGGCATGTCAACAATTGTAGGTTATTTGATGCCAAATCCTCTTTATACATATACATTAAATATATAGGATTTGATTTGGTTGGGTTTTATGGTATTTCAACCATTGTTGGTTATTTAATGCCAAATCTTCTTTATACATATACATCAAATATATATTTGGTTTGGTTTGGTTTGATTGGGTTATGTTTTATGGCATATCAACCATTGTTGGTTCTTTAATTCCAAATGCTCTTTATACATATATAGTAAATATAAATGATTTGTAAACACATTTTGTTGATAATATTTTTAAACAATCCTGGGCTCATTTTTTTGCACACAGTTAAATGGTTTCAAGTATTTCTATTTACTATTAATCCTTTTTGCTCACGGTCAAATGTTTTCAAGTATTACTTTATAACAGTTACAATTTAACATGAGTCATTTGTTTGCACACCATTTAAATGTCAAAAAGTATGATTTGACCCATAGAGAGGACCTTATCAGGTGCTACCACTCCGCCTCAGAGTGGACCTGGGAGCAATGGTAATGCAGGGATACTCCATATTCCCCAAAGCTCAAGGACTGGATCCTTGCCATTAGATTGTTTAATGACATATGCAGGACATTCGTTGCGGGGGGCTTTCACTTGATAAGAAATATGTATTAACCTTTGTGAAAAAGTTTGTATTTACGAGAAAAGTATTTGTTTTTCCTTACTCCCTTGTCTCTGGAAGGCAATGATGCTGCAAGGCCTTTGAACAGATCCTTGCAGATTTTTTGTCCAAATTGTATTTATTACTTATTTCATATAATCTATGGTAGAATTTTCATTAATGCAACCTTTTTTCATGATATTTCATATGTATTCGCTTGCATTGTTGACCTAATCGACTGGGAGAGCAGAATACACCAACAGCAATCTCTGCTGAGAGGTCAGACTCCGCCAACGAGTGTCCTGACATTTAAATTGTGTACTTATGCTAAACTGAACGGCTTGAAATTGAACTGTTTTTACATTTAAGTGTGTATAAACAAATGACTGATGTTTAATTGAATTATTAGTGATACATAGCAATATTTGAAAACATTAAACTGTATGCAAACAAATGATTAATATCAAATAGAATTGTTCGTATTAGATAGAAATACAAGTGAAACTATTTAGCTGCGTGAAAAAAAGAGCTCAGGCTCGTTTAAACGAAAATGTTATCGACAAAATCTGTTTTTAAATCATATATTTAATATATATGTATAAAAAGGATTTGGAATAAAATAACCTACTATGGTTCAAGAGAATTGGGCAGCTATTCGAGGAGCTTGATATTTTATTTATCTTGAATCCATTTTTCAACGTTTTCTCGTTATGCATCTTACATGGAATTGACAAACTGGGTTCAAATCCTGGACGAAGCAGTTTGAGTTTCAATTCGAGCTGACGCCTTTTAAAAAAGTAGGAATCCATCTGTTTCTACCCCACCCCCATCTTGGAGTAAATAGTATAAAGAGATATTTCACATCGTGGATGGGATTAGCGAGAACGAGACAACAGTTCTGAAGAGTGGCATTGTTGGTGAGATAAATGTGTCCCAAAAAGAATATTTGAAGGATGGTAAAGAACCATTGCAATAGTACCCGCTTGTTGGTTGGTTGGTTTTTACATCATTCTTATCCTTGTGCAGTTATTTAATGCCAAAATCAGTCTCCTTTTTGTATATATTTATGTTTTCAAGTATTGCAAGCAAATATATGCTTTCATATAATGAATTTTTATGAATAATTATAGCTTCGAGCAACTAAGCTTAATACAAAAAAATGGCATGCAGTTATATGGTTTCAAGTATTCCTATCAAATACTAATAGTTTTCAACCTGATCTATCTAATACATATATGGAGGCTCGATTAGCGTAATGGCTATCATCTTAGAAAATGGAACCGGTGACCTGAGTTCAAACCCTAGACGCGGCTGTTTACGTTTCACTTCGTGCTAATGCCCTTGGGAAAGGTATAAATTCATCTTTTATCTTCTAGCAATGGTTGAGTAGTAGGACAGACTATGTTCTCTAGCTTCGGTTTAAAATCCATTCTAGGAGAAAGAAAACTCTGAATTCAAACTTGGTACACTTAGAATTTACAACATGCCACAACCTACCCATGGCGGTGGTGGGTAAATACAAACATACTCAACATTTAGCCCCAATCATTTTATCAAACTTTCTATTATTACAATACGGGTTTCCTGGGCTCTCACCATCAGATGCAGTTTAGTATCATTCCAGAACACCTATTTTGGGGGGAGGTCTTAGCCCTCTTCGGGGTATACTGTGAGCCCCGCTAACAATGCAGTAAAGTTAGGGGTGTCGAAAAGTTAGGAGCGATACAGTATACTTTTTTCGCCCTATTGCACCTCTTTTCCTATTCCTGTTTTTTTTTAATCCCTCTGTTCATTTTTTGTTGGTTTCGATCGTTACCGAGTGCTCACTAGAAATACGGCTTTGTGTCAGACTTGGCTTCAAGTGACAAAGACTTAGTCTAGCCAAAGTTCAGTATAGTATTTCACTCAATGTAATTATTCATCGATTATCAATCCAGAGGCCGGACCCTGATCTTAGAACTGATATCTACCAAACGCAACACACTAAGAAAAAAAAAAGATAAAAACGCATGGAGCTAAAAAGAAAAAAAAATAGAAACCAAAATGAGATGATGGAATTATAGCGGGAAACTTTAACGCCAGACGGTTAATTGTTAGCCTCGTCTTTGAGTGACCTTGAACAAGATTCAAAGTGATAGTCTTTTAGAGACAAAACGAAAAGGATGAAACGGCTGATCCACAAACAACTAAGTCAAAACGGCAAATGAGAAAAATATCAAGAAAAACATTGCTATAGTAATTATGTTATCAAAAAAATCTTGTTGGATGGTTTGGTTTCTTTGCTTAATTTAACATTTTTGAGTTATTTAATGCTAAAGCAATCCTTATAGGTTTGGTTTGGTTTCTTTGTTTTAATGGCATATCAATCTTTTTAGGTTATTTATGCCAAATCCATTCTTCTAGAAGAACAGTAGTGGTACTATTTAACCCATAGCTGGTAGGATAAGGGGGTTCATACCTTTCCCATGGGTATTTGCTCGAAAGTGAACGTAAAAAAGTGACTGGAGTACGAACTCGCTTACTACGATTCCGCAGTCCAGCACTTTAATCATTACACCACGAGGACACCCCCAAACCTTATAGAAAAACAGTAGTAGTACTATTCAACCCATAGCTGGAAGGATAAGGAGTTCATACTTTTCCCATCGGTATTAGGCTAAAAATGGACATAATAATGTGACTAGAGTTTGAACTTGCATACTATAATGTTGCAGTCTAGCATGTCAGCCACTAAGCTACAGGTACTCCTCTAAATGTTGCTTGAAGAGTAAAATTAAGTAAAGAAAAAATTGAAGGAGGAGGAGGAATAAAATTAAAAGAGATGTGGAAGAGGAAGAATGAAATAGTGAAAAGGAAATGAAGAAGGAGTAAGAATGAAATGGAGAAAAGAAAGAAAGAAAGGAAGGGGGGGAATATAATTTTTAAAAAAAGGGAGAAAAGGAGGGGAATCAAGAGAAAGAAACGAAGGAGAAAGTACATGAAAAAGGAGGATGGAAGGAAGAGACCTGGAAAAAGAGAGAAAAAAATCTTCTTTCAATAACTACTACTACTATTACTACTATCCTGGAATGTTAGCATGTTAAGTTCCAGTCAAATTTAAAATAGATATGGTTCATTGGTTTGGTTTAATAGTATAACGACATATCAATTCCGTATGGGTTATCTAATGCTGAATTTTTATTCATTTGTAAATGCTTCTTGATAATCATCACAATATTTTCCATGATCCATTGCACTTTTTTTTATTTGTCTATAATCATTTATTCACGCAGAGTCATATGGTTTCAAGTATTCCAGTCCAATACCAATAGTTTTCGAATATATATATATATATATTTGACCCCACGTCGTTGGAAATGGACACGGCGACCCGAGATCAAATCCTGGACGAGGTTGTTTGCTTTCCACATAGTCCTAATATCCCTGGGAAAAAGTATAGATCAAACTGTTCTCCTTCCAGCTATGATTAAGGCAGATTTGACTATTTAAATCTTGTTATTGTGATCGACCTAGGAGATGGAAAACTCTGAATTCAAAACTGTTAAACTCCGCTTAAGAATTGACCTCGTGTTACATCCAGTTTATGCAAAAGTTTTGGTAAATGCATGCATATATATTTGACCCCAAGATGGGTTCCGAACTACCACTCTAAGTCGTAATGGACCAAGGAGTACTGAGAATGATGAGATACTTCATACTCCCTACATCTCCAGAACTGGAGCCTCGCCACCAGATGAAGTTTAGTGTTATATCTAAGACACGGATTTGATTGAAAATTAATATTCAATGGGAATGTTGTTGGCGACCGCATTCAAAGGCGACCCGAAGGGCGCTACTTCTTTCCCTGGATTGCCCCACTTTAACCTTTATCCTTACCTTATAGTGATAAGTGCTAAGTAAGGCGGCATCAAGTACCATTTTTTGAATATTTTGTATGAATCGACCTGGGATTGAACTCCTGTCTCCCGGACCATTGGCGAACGCTCTAACCATTATGCCAATGGCTCGGTTCAATGGGAATACGTGGAACTAAATAACTATATAAACAAATAGGTTTTATAATTGAATTGAAATTGTATATTTTTAATGGCTGCAAGCGCAGTATTTTCTGTGGAATAGTTCAATTTTAGAATTATTGTATGCTACAATAACATGTGCAAAACTAATTCACATGTGCAAAACTAAATACAAAATTTTTGTCTATCCACAGGTTCATACGAATTTTAGCCGTCATGAGTTTTTGTACTACTGTTAAGAATAGCCTCTCAAGCACGTATCTCTAATTATACTTCCTTTAAAGAGTCTGTATGTTGCTGTTTTTCATATCTAGAACGCTAACCGAGATATTATCGTGTGTTTTCTCACCTACTCTCTCAAAGATCTTTTTTTTTATTTTGGTGGTTTTTGCCAATGCACAACTGTGTAGATACAATTGCTTTGTTTACTGTTTTGTAAGGTCGTAACCTGGATCATTCCAATTCTCCCCAGAATTCACACAAAGGTCTGCAAAGCGCTCCAATAGCGATGAGAACAATCATTACAATCATCTTCCACAATTTTCTACTTAATCTTACAATTTCTAGATAGTTGGAGAAAGTTTTGGTTTCACAATTACCTTAATTCTTTTTTTTTTTTTTTCACTTTTGCTAAATTTCATTTTTTTTTTCGTTTTCACGAGGTTCCAATCCTGGAGCTTTAGAAAATGTTGTCATTACTCCCAGGTTCTTTCAAGCACAGAGTGGTAGTAGCTGCTACGGTCCGATCTATAAGTCAAATAGAACTATTTAATCATTTTCTATATTTGAAACTTACCACCCATCACGAAAACTATCCAAGTTATACGAACCAGACATGTGGGACACTGCTAGAGAAGTTGGGACGAACTCATAAGTGACGTACTCCTGTGGACCCCTTCACATGGACGAGCAAAGGCAGGACGACCAGCTAGAACCTACATACAGCATCTCTGTGCTGATACAGGATGTAGCCTTGAGGACCTGCCGGAAGCAATGGACGATAGAGAAGGGTGGCGAGAAAGGGTCAGGGATATCCATGCTGATGGCGCGACATGATGACGATGATGATACTTAAAACCATTTAACGGTGTGCCGACAAATAACTGATGTTAAATCGAATTATAAATGTTAAAAACCAATGCTTGAAACCATTTAACCGTATGCAAATAGATGTGCTCCTATTTTCTCAAAATGTTACCGACAAGCTATATATATATATATATATATATATATATATATTATAACAGTGTTGGTTGTCACAAAATCACTTTGCGGGTTTGTGTTGAACCAAGTGCAATGTAATATGGAGAGTGCTCAATATCTAGGATAGAGCTATTATATATATATATATATATATACAATATAATATAATATGATAATGATAAATAGATATATATTAGATATATATATTTAATTCATGGAATATATATATATATATATATATATATATATATATATATATATATATATATATATATATATACTTGTATTTAAAGACAAAAATAAAATAGAAAATATTCACTTTCTTGGTATCATTATAAATTTATTTCAGGTTTTTATAAGATTTTTTAAACCCTTCCTCAGATGAGTGATTCAATATTTTTTATTTAGATGTTTCCGAATTGCTTCTGACGAGAATGGAATTCGAAAAATATTATTTTTATTTTTTAAATCTAAATAATTTTTTATATATTTTACTCAATTGTTTAATCAAGAAAAAAATTAATAAAAGTTGAAGATATCATATCTATTATTATTTTTTATTTAAATAATGTTCACATCCTAAAAATATCGTTAACCCTAATTTACATCCTACTAAAGATTAAAAAACCTAATCCCAGAAAAAGTAAATCGTGTTACGTGACTTTTTAAAAATCTATAGATAATATTTTATTTATTGAGACTTTGTTTTATCAATATTAAAAAATATAAAGAAATAATAATTAAATTCTATCTTAATTTACTAAAACTAGTTTTAGCTATTCAAGTTACCGTACAAAATCATGTTATTTATATCAAGAATAATTTAGCATATTAGTCAATCGTAATAAACAAATAACTAATATGTCATTCACATATCGAACGTTAAGTAATTTTAATAAGTAATATATATATATATATATATATATATATATATATATATATATATATATATACACACACACACATATATATATATATATATAATAGTGATTTTCCATCGGATCCGATGATGACGTTTGTGTTCTACAACTCATCAAGGAACACTGAGGTGGCTCCGCAGCCCCAGCCCAGGGATACAGAGTCTTGAACAGTGGAGGCTGCTCTGCAGTGACTCTCTCTGGCAGCAGTAAGTTTTTGGCATCGAGCCTCTTCAAAGTTGGCAGCAGCTCTGTGAACCGAGCCTTGCCATTTTGGTCTGTCCATGGCATATACCTCCAGGTCTCTCAGATTGATGTAGCACCACTGGAGATTGGCTTTGACCGTGTCTTTATACCGCAGTTTTGGTCTAAATTGATTTCTTTTACCGGCCTGAAGTTCCCCGTACATCAGGCGTCTCGGCATCCGACACTCCTCCATTCGAATCACGTGTCCAACCCATCGAAGTTGGGCCTTGATAATGGTGGCCTCTATGATGGTGGACTTAGCTTGATCGAGGACCTACAGATTAGTGATGTGGTCCTGCCACCTGATTCCCAGGATGGAGCGGAGAGCTTGCATGTGGAAGAGCTCCAGTTTCTTGATATGCTTGCGATACAGTGTCCATATCTCACAACCATAGAGGAGGGAGGAAAGAACCACGGCATTGTAGACCTTCAGTTTCTTAGATAGGAGGATGTTGTGTTCGCTGAGCACTCGATTGCTGAGACTTCCCAGCGCCTGACTTGCCTCGCTGATTTTAGTGTCAATTTCTCTGTCCAAGGAGCCATCACAAGATATGGTGTTCCCCAGATATTTGAAATGTTGGCAAGTGGTTTGTCGTCAATTGTGATGGTGGGGGAGGGGGTAGTATGGTGAAGGTTGGTGGAGCACCTCTGTCTGTCAGGCCGAAGAGCATTGATGCCTCGGAGAAGCGGTTCAGCATCCGCTGTAGGTCTTGTTCTGCGTGAGCCACTAGTGCACAGTCGTCGGCAAAGAGAACCTCTTAGAGGAGAGTTTGCAGGCTCTTCGTCTTTGCTGTGAGTCGACGCAGGTCGCAGAGGGAGCCGTCCAAGCGGTAAAGAATGTCGACCCCTTCTCAAGATCTTGGACAGCATGGGACGGCATAAAGGTGAAAAAGACATTGAAGAGGAGCGGGGCTAGCCTGCAGCCCTGCTTCACGCCGTTGTTGATCACGAAAGCATCCGTCACATTGTCATTGGAGAGGACCTGGCCAGTCATGCCGTCATGGAAGAGCCTGATCATCGACACCCGATGCGTTAAAGGACTGTCCAAAGTGCCTTTCTGTTGATGGTGTCAAAAGCTTTAGTCAGGTCAATGAATACTAAGTAGAGGGGCTTGTTCTGTTCGATGCACTTCTCTTGAAGTTGTCTCACATTGAATATCAAATCTACAGTGCTCCTGCCCGGCCTGAAACCGCACTGTGCCTCAGAGAGGATCTGTTCGGAGACTGTGATGAATATGTTAAGGATGACTCGCGCAAAGATCTTTCCTGCAACTGAGAGGAGATAAATGCCCCTGTAGTTCCCGCAGTCCGACTTACTTCCCTTTTTTCTATTGGGGGAGACTATCAGGGCGTAGCGGAAGTCGTCTGGCATCATCTCCTCCACCCAGACAATAAGCAGGACATCGTGGAAGGCCACAAGGGCATCAACTGACGAGGACCGATTCAACAGAGTGCTGACGTGCTCCCGCCAGCGCTTGCTGAGATCTTCCTGGTCCTTAATGAGCGTTTTCCTGTCTGACGTCAGTAGTGGGGCGCTGCCGGAGGCAGAGGGGCCGAAAACGGTTTTCAGCAAGCTGAAAAATTTCTTGGTGTTGTGCGTATCAGCGTAGTGTTGGACTTCAGCTGCTTTGTCCTGCCACCACTGGTCCTGCATTGCTCGAAGATCAGTCTGGACTTTGGACTGGAGGGCCTTAAACTTCTCGCGCTTGGAGACAGAGGACGGGTCATTCAGCCACTCTATGTAAGAATTGTTCTAGGCATGTATAGCTTCTTTGATCTTTTCGTCATTCTCATCGAACCAGTCTTCATATTTCTGGTCTTCACTCCAAGGACTTCCTTTGCAGTCTTATTGACTGTTTCTTTGAAAGAGGTCCATTTCTCAGTGCTGCCTTCGGTGGTCATACAATCTTAGAGCTTCTCGTCTAGCACTTGTTGGAATCGTGCCAGGTAGGATGGGTCCTTCAGCTTGACGACATTGTAGGCGGCCCTAACAGTCTTGGGTCGGTTTCAGCGAAGCGGCGCAATGTGCAGGGTCAGCACAGCCCTGACCAGTCTGTGGTCAGTCCAACGCTCAACGCCCTTCATAGCCCAGGTCACACGGACGTCCCTGATGTCTTGTTGACGGACGATGATGAAGTCTATCAAGTGCCAGTGTTTTCACTACGGTTGCATCCAGGTGGTCTTGTACTTGTCTGCCATTCTAAACAAGGTGTTGGTGATGCACACTTGCTGAGGAGGAGCAGGCCGTTGTCATTGATCTTGCCTACTCTGTGTCTGCCCATAACGCCTTCCCAGCTGCTGTAGTCTATATATATATATATATATATACATGATTTAGCATTACATAGTCTACAAGGTTTGATATACCATAAAACCCAGTAAACCAACCATCTAACAAAATGCTTGGAGAAAATACATGACAAGAAATACACAAGGATGTTGCATGCTGTTTAGAATTAATTCTAAAAGCAGTACCAAACCAAACAGCAGGTGTACGGTCACATGCCTCCCATCTTGCAAACCACACAAGAAAGAAGAAGAAGATTAACTGAGCACTGCTGGGCAAACTCATAAGTGACATTCTTCTATGGACTCCAACACATTGACACACCAGTATTGGCCGAACAACAACAAAAAGTTATATTAATTAGCTCTGTGAGGACGCTAGATAACGTCAAGAGGACATACCAAGTGTGACAGCCGTTGGAGTCAGGAGGCAATAAGGTCAATGGAATCAGTGCTGCCAAAATGATGATCAGGATGATGAAAGATAGAGAACAAGAATTTTTGTTTTTTTAACATTTTCAATAATCTTTTTAATTCGTGTGTTGTCTGCCATCTCATCTACTGCTTACCAATATTAGTTGACAAATATATTTCTTCTTACGCTTTATAACAAAGCAAATCTCCGCATATAATTATGGACCAAACAAATTTCCTCACATTCTGTTGTGCTTATTAATTGTCCACCATCTCAAGCACTCCCTACATTACAAATAGGAATTATTAAATCTTGTCTCATTCACGTTATGAAGCAAACATTCTGTTGTCCACCATCTCAAGCTCTCCCAACACTACATGATGAATTATTAAATCTACCCCTACTCACGTTATGAACAATCAAATTTTCTCACATTCTTTTGTTTTTGTTAATTTTCTGTCAGCTCAAGCACACTCTACACCCCAGTATCAATTATTAAGTCTACCTCTTCACGTCATGAAGCAAAATAAATTTTGTCATATTCTTCTCAGTATTCTGGCCGTTCTCAATTATGTAGTAGTTTGGATTGTCTCCACTCGTTTGCTAACTTCCTAGTCCTCCAGTCCCTTTAGTAATCTTTTAGTTACTGTTACTCCTTACAAGTATTTCTTAGCAGTCCTTAATAGTAGATTTTTACTGGAGCCTGAGTGACAGCATGTCTCCTCAGGTCTTTAGGACTCTTCTAAATATTCGAGCCGATCTAAATGGCATGTTCTGGGTGTTTTCAATTCTTTCTCTGGTCTCCGGTTCACCAGTCACTTTTTGAGAACCTTGGGTAACGTAACAAAGACACCAAATACAGCTTTTATAGCTCTAGCAAAATCCACCAGTTGACAAGTTCTTTTCTTCTTGTTCATTAACACTTGGTCTGCCTTTCTGGTCAAGATTTGGTGATCTGTTTATATCTCATTGTCCCAAAGAATTTTGTGACTCATCATCTTGAACAGATTCTGGTTTGTGCATTTGCCATATGCCGTAATAATTGCGCCTAGTCTTGTGTTCATTTAGAACTAATTTGCTACATTCGCTTATTATTAAGGAAACAAAATTATGTCAAAAGGCTCCAGTGAGCAAAGACTGGACAATAGAACAGTGGAATAAAGTCCTTTGGACTGACGAATCAAAGTTCGAAATCATTGGGTCAAATAGGAGGGTCTATGTGCCGCGAAGAGTTGGTGAAAGAGCTGCAAGCCCCTCCTAGCTGCAAGTTTGAGCTAAACAAGCCAAAAGAGCGATTCACCTCTGGAATTTCTTGCTGGAAAGCTGGGCAGAACTGTCTTCAGTCAACCTCCAGTCTTTGAAAGAATGTCTACAATCTGTAAAGCAGTGATAGTAGCCAAAGGGGGTCATTTTGATGAATCAAAAGTTTAGGAAAGATTTTGTCACGTAAAGACTTGTATTTCGTAAAATGAATAAAACCATTGTGATGCTTAACTTGTTCCATCAAAAATAACACTTATAGGATGACAAATAAGAAATTTTGAGGATGGATAAATATCTTTGACTGGTAGTTTGTATGTACATATATATATATATATATATATATATATATATATATATATATATATATATATATATGCACGCATACACACGACACATTTGATGAAAATATACCCTCATGGTAATATGTATAAAAGGTTTTTAAATATTTCTCTCGTTTTTATTTGGAACACCGTCTCCTCCACCTTTCTCTCTCTCACCACCTACCAATTCATGAACTTTCTTTCTACATCTCTTTCATTACTACTCTCTCTCTCTCTCTCTCTCTCTCTCTCTCTCTCTCTCTCTCTCTCACTCACTCTCTCTCTCTTTCTCTCTCTCTCTCTCTCTCTGTTTCTGTCAGTGTCTGTACGTCTCTCTCTCAGATTCTATTTTTCACAGTTTCACTCTCTCTCTCTCTCTCTCTCTCTGTCTCTGTCTCTCTCTCTCTCTCTCTCTCTCTCTCTCTCTCTCTCTCTCTCTCTCTCTCTGAATTAATGAAAATCTCATTTCTTCTTTCTGTCCCAAAACTCTACTTTCCTCCTGCTGTCTCTTTATCTATCAATCTATCTCTACCTGAACTTATTTTTTACTTCCTTTCTTTTCCCTGGCTTTTTTAGTCAACGAAGACAATTCTTATTGCTGACAACCTGAACGGCTATTACTGATCACTTATGATGATTATCAATCTGAGAAATAAATTAATAAATAATAGACAAATGAATGCCGACAAATCATGTGTCACTTGTCATCACTTCCGCCTCTATTGCGCAGGCCCATTTTTTTCACAGACGTTGCACTAATGAAAGAAAAAATTTTTTTAAAAAAAGATTAAAGATTATCTCCCTTAAAAATGATAGGAAAAATCCGAGTCTCAAAACTCTTAATAATAGTAATAATAATAATGAAAGCAATAATAATAATATAAATTGGTATCACCGTCACGTTTATGGAACATGAAAGTTACTGTGATACCAATTGAATCGATCCTCAAAGGCTTATAAAAGGAGTAGGAGAGTTGAAAATCGGAGGACGAGAGGAGACCATCCAAACTACAGCATTGTCGACTCCAGTAAAAAAGCCATCAGCTAACGTTGGTGTGAAAATCTCGTAAAGCGTAATACAATAAAATCTTCAAAGGAGCTTTATTTTATTTTCTTTTTTTCTTTTCTTTTTTTTTTTTTTTGACCTTAAAAACATAGACTTTGTATATCAAGCTACAACTAAAAAATAAACCAACTATTCTATTTGGACAATTTAAAGTGAATGCCAGAAAAGATGACGATTTAGAAACTCTAAAGCACTGTGAAAAGATTTAGAAACGATATAAGGATGTGATTTAGCCAGGACAAATGTGCGAAAGTCATATTTAGGAAAGGCTCACTAATAATGTCAAGACGGAAATTACAGTTAGAACAATAAAAACCATAACCTGTTGAATAATGGTATAAATAAAGAAAAAAAGAAAAGAATTCTATTGAACAACGACGGCAATATTAAGAACAAAATTAAATGCAAAAAAATTTTTTATAGCAATTAACGCCCTGGCAATACCAATTATGACATACAGTTTTAATATAATAAACTGGAACTAGCTTAAATAAAAAAGATGGAAACTAATAACCTGCAACAGAATACATCACCCGAGAACAGATATAGAATGTCTCCAGAGAAAAAATGGAAGAGGTTTAATCTAACTTAAATTAACCAAAAAAAACTACCTGAACTGTCGTAGAGACCAATGCCTCTTGCTGCGTGCTTCAAGCTATACAATATAGATTTGGCTTGATTATGTGTATTTGCAAGAAGCGCTAGATCATCTGCGTAGTCTGCATCTGTGATAATTTCTGTGGAATATCATATGTTTCTAGCCTTATTTTACGGTTAAACCATTAGGTAATGTTTTTAAAATCTTGAAATTTAAATGAAATGCTTATTCTTATACATTTTTATTGAATGTAATAATATAAGTTACTTGAATTCTTATGTTTGATAATGGATTTAGTTATTTTTCTTTGTCTATCGAGTTTATTTAGAGAAAAAACAGTTTACCTTTAAGAAAAAATAAGCCACTTTTGATGTTGGCATCGCGGAAGACTTGAAAAGAAAACTTTCATTTTCTTTGCTTTATTCACTCTTTATCCAATTCTAATTGAAATAATAAACAAAAACAAAATACAAATATTTTGTTTTAGAATTCATTTTAGTGATTCAAATATCTTCTGACTTTTTCGATCTTTTTATAAACTATGGTTTGATTTGGTTTTATCGCATATAGATTATTGCTGATTATTCAATGCCAAATCTTTTTTTTATACATTTCTAAACACATTTTGAAGTTAACATTTTTAAACAAACCTGAGCTCGTTTTTTTTGTGTGGGGGGGAACTACACACAGT
Source organism: Sepioteuthis lessoniana (assembly GCA_963585895.1). NCBI lineage: Eukaryota > Metazoa > Mollusca > Cephalopoda > Myopsida > Loliginidae > Sepioteuthis > Sepioteuthis lessoniana. Next base: position 77,771,178 of record OY757923.1, on the reverse strand, counting down.
TAAAGGGTTTCACTTAATTCCAAACTATTCAGTTTAGCAAAAGTACAGTCTTTTGTTTATACATAGTTTGTTTACACACAGTTAAATGTAAAATCAGTTCTATTCCAAACAGTTCAGTTTAGCTTAAGTAGACAGTTTTTTGTTTACACACAGTTAAACAATCAAACAGATCTATTTCAAACAATTTGGTTTAGCATGTCAACAACATTAAATGGTTTCAAGTACTACTATGTATCATTAACAACTCAATTAAACATCAATCATTTGTTTACCCAGAGTTAAATGATGAAACAGTTCTATTTCAGATAATTCAGTTTTGTATAAGTACACAGTTTTTTTGTTTACACAAAAAAAAAACAAATACATATCATCACTGCTAATACGGAAATACTTAACACTTGCAATAAGTTGGCCACCATAGTCGAGGGTGATCCGAAGGTTCCTTTTTCTATAGCTACAACACTGAGGTGTAGAAAAGGGCACTACTCCTTTCCCTGGATTGCTCCACTTTACCTTGATACGTACCATATAATGCTGAGTGTTAAGCAAGAAAGCATCAAGTACCATTGTAAAAACAGTTAACTTCAAACAATTCAGTTTAGCGTAATTACACAATTTACTTACCAATAGATAGGACCCTATTTGGTGCTGCCACTCCAGGCCAGAGTCGACCTGGGAGCGATGGCAATGAAGGCGTACTCCCAAAAGCTCCTGCATTACTGAAGTTTTCTCATTGTTTAGTTTCATATGCAGGATACTTGTTAGGAGAGTCTTACTCTCTGCAGAGATGCAGTCGGTATATTCTGCATCCCCAGTTAACTGGGCCAATAAATTATGGAGTGCAAACGAATTAACACTGCAAACGAAATAATCTTTTTTTACGAAAATGTCTTCTTCTTACCCAAAAATAATTCGTAAATGAGCTTTATTTAAACTTCTACTCGGCTTTCATATTTATAAGAAACGAAATAAAAACAAATGATTTGAAAAAGTATCGAGACTGAAGCTGTATTTACCAAGACAAAAATGAACTATCGATGAAAGATTAATTTTCTTCCAAAACACAAAAAGTGTTGAAAAAGTATCAAGACTGAAGATGTATTTACCAAGACAAAAATGAACAATTTATTAAACGTTACTTTTTGTCTTTCACCTCTTATTCCAGTAAGTAATCTATTTGTCGAAGCCCCTTTGAAACTTTTCCTTTGATATAGTATGAATTTGCGTCATCATATTTCTTTGAATGTTCTCCTCGTCCTCAACTCTTACACTTGAGATTTTCAGTTTATAAAATAAAAGTTAGTCATACAGAGGTCGACCTGGTGAATATTAGGAGTGTTGCTCTTGCAGAACTTTGCGTTTTACCAAAAGATCGAAAAGTGTCGAGAATTGATACTGACTCACTAAGACAATTTCTAGACCGCACCCGAGTCTAGACAAGTACACACTACTTTATCATATAATTTGCTTTGCTTTGATCACATCTTTTTTCTAAATTTGACGTTTCTGAAATTCAGAGATTCACTCATGATATGTTTTATCCCCTTTATATATATATATATATATATATATATATATATATATATATATATATGTGTGTGTGTGTGTGTGTGTGTGTGTGTGTGTGTGTGTGTGTGTGTGTGTGTGGAAAATTAACTGATTGCCATATTAAAAAAGGAAGATTTTAGTAGGAAAGTAAGCTTGCGTAGCGGTAATTTTGTTGTCTGTATTTTGGTATTTATTTACTAATCGGCACCTTCGTTTGGGATATTTCTTTTTTTTTTTTTTTTTTTCTTTAGATTGCAGATGATAATGTTTGAACTGTCTCGCAAATTTTGAAGGATTAAAACTCAACAGAATTTAAGAATTCTTTTCATTCTTACATTGTTAAAAATACCTTTTTTAACCAATTAGAATCATTGATAAATCAATCCACATTTTTATCTACTTCGGAGACTATCTAAATCTTATAAATAAAACAATGAAATAGATAAAACTTCAGTAGTTATAGATTCTTATACAAAACTTTCGTCTTTATTTCTTGAGTGAAAATCCAACATTCTGTTTCTTTACAAATATATTCTTAATCTCAATATCACTTAGTTATTTTCTCGAACAGAAACATTTCTTCTTGTTCACTTAGATGTGCTATTACTAACATATTTCCTACCATTGATTGTTCAGCTACATTCACTTACATATCAGCGTATAGACATACTTCCTTCCTACATAGGGATATACTTACACAAAGATCTACATATACGAAACATATTATCAAGAGTTAAAACTATGCAAACTGCTATTAATTTTCTTCTTGTTGATAAAATATTGATGCATTATAATGTTCTAATTCTTATTACTTTTTATTAAAAAGAAAAGTCATTGTAACTTTAGTTGTTTATCAACAAACTTTTCACTCAAGTTAAAGAACATTTTTTTAATTTGTCGACCTGTGTTTTATTCAATTCTTTACTCACTTTTCTGTTTTGAGAAAGCGAAACAGAAATCTAAGTTAGGATAACATGAACACACACTCAACGGCGTTTGATGACTGTCACTTTCCCGCCTGAACGATCATCACACGAAGAGTTTCATACAAAGGGAATATCCCTTTGTGTGGGAAAATTATGGGAAAGGAAATTTGGTTTATAAAAAAATTCTATTTAATGATATTTTAATTCATGCCCAGACAATCATTTATTCTATTTTGTTTATTTTATAGCAAGCGTTTTTTTTTTTGTTTTTTTTTTTACCGTATTTGTAAAAGGATTGACGTCTGAGTAACTGTTATACAAGTAATTAAACGCTGCGTCTGCGTGTTGGGTTTGAAAAATCCCATCACCGGCGTTTCAAATTTAGAAATAACAGCAGCATTTCTCTTATCGTCTGCTTTGATGAATTAGAAAAAATACTTTGACGAACAGAAAGAATCAGAAAGAATATTCAACTAATTCTGTTTAAACGTATTTGATCTTTCTCCGGTTTTTCGTAATATTTGTGAAAAATCGTAATTCAAATATTTACAAAGTTATGATCATAGATTTTATACATAATAATCTATGCATTTATATGCATCTTTTATTGTAATTTGAACAAGATAGTTCATTTTTAAAAGAAAAAGGGACACTCAAGAGTTCAATAACTCCTTTTAATACTTAAGTAACAGACGTATTTTTTATCCTGGTTGTTTATTTTTCTAGTGTTTCTGGTATTGGTAGAAACCAAGTTCATTTTAAAATAAAAATCTTTAACAAATATTGTTAAAGATTAATATTTGAGAATAATTCTATTGCTACTGTCGAAATCAACACGGCAGTTGTTTAATTCCTTTTACGGTTATAATATCGGGTGATAATAAAAAAAAATCATTTAAGACTATTATTTTAAAGTTATTTCCTAACTTATTGCATCTTGGAGAACATAAAAAAGGGGGGGGAAACTCTTATAAAATTGTCTTTATTCAAAAAATAATATTTTGAAAATTGCCTTTTTACGTTACCTGTGATACTGTAAAACAGTATTGTTGATCTGCAAGATATCGCTTGAGAACTTTTAAGCAAATATCTTTTTATATTTTTTATGTTCTTGGGTTGGATTTCTGGATTTTTAGATTTATTTTTCAGCTTGAAAACCTTCAACTGTAGCATTCGTATTTGCAGAAGATTTTCATTTTATCAATATAAGAATTTATCAGATAACTTTTAACAGGAAATCACAACTTTTTCTGCACAGAAACTATTTGCTATCTTTGTGGAAAAATTAAAATATAATTTATTGAATTTTGCTTTAAAAAAAGAATTATTATATTTTGCTTAATTTTTTTTATTTACCATATTTTGCTTATAAATAAAAAATTATCACAACTTTACTGGATATTCTGGAAAGGGCTGTCAAGTTTACATTGTGACGTTATTCATCTGGTTATATTACATCAATTTTTTCATTTGTTAAATTATTTAATCTATTATTCTTAATTCGTTGTTTTCTATTGTTTCATTATTATTTGATTTCCAGCTTCACTGGGTCTTTACTTAAGACATTGGGTGCGAAAAGCTAGAGATTATATGCATTGTATGTATTCATGTTTTTGGTACCTCTTTTGGGTGTTACTTTTCCACTCAGCCTTAAGTTTTCAAGCGGCTTAATAGGAATTTGTTTTAATGCCTACATTTGAGTATAGGTTCCGATCGTTTATTTTTTAGTTTGTTTTATTCTAGGAATGTTATTATGAATATTTATATATAGATATAGCAAAATGTATTATTAACATTGATATATCTACGTGTGTGGCCATAAGTAGTTATAGGCTGCAGTTTAGACATGTACTCATCATTGTAGCATATAAGTCTTCATTTAAATTTTCATATTTCTAAATTAAAAATTCGAAAATTCAGTCTCGATCATTTTTACTATACCTCAGGTCATATATATATATATATATATATGTGTGTGTGTGTGTGTGTGTGTGTGTGTGTGTGTGTGTGTGTGTGTGTGTGTGTGTGTGTGTGTGATGTATCTGAAAAATACAACCGTCAGATTTAACGTCTTTCGTCTGATGATTTTTGAATAGATTTTGAATAATATATATATATATATGTGTGTGTGTGTGTGTGTGTGTGTGTGTGTGTGTGTGTGTGTGTGTGTGTGTGTGTGTGTGTGTGTGTGTGTGTGTGTTTAATTATATATTGACGTTTACAAATTTTAAGAATATCAACTGCGAATGGGAAAAGTTTACTATTCGTATCTTTAACAAGGAAATCAAAAAAGTAAATGAAGCGTTGTCTTTAATGTCCATTAAATCAAGCGTTTTAAACGCTTGATTCAATGAACAAAATATGATTATCATTATCACAACAAATAAAATCTATGATAATGATATAATAATAATAATAATAATAATAATAATAATACAAAGAGTCTCCGTCGTTTCTAATACGAACAGGTTTATTTCTTTCTGCCTTCAGCCCTTGGCGACACGAAGAGAGAGAGAGAGTCACAAATTATAAGGGCTTATGCTAACCATACAATGCTGACACGTGTGGTGCATCTTGTAGTGTTTAAGATCTTGACTCATCTCTGTCAGTCGAGACCCAAACTGATCTGATCTGATCAGATTCGAAAAACTCAACTACCCGCTTCGACCGCTGTACCTCAACTGTCTTTTTCAAAATCCTAAAATTCTCAGGCCATCACTTCCGGATCTGACGTTATCCACCCACTCAATTTACTCCAATGGCGCGTTCCGCCTCATAACCTGTTAGGGGGGGTTGGGGGGGTATGACAGATGATGATTGTCAAATCCTTTCTGCGTGGGCGTTAGAGTGTCACCGTCTGACTATGACACCTGAACCAAGAGACACCAAGTAGTTCAAAGTCTCCCAAACTAAATAATAAAACATAATAAACGAAAAATGATTTATATAATGAATCATTACCTTGATTTTATAACACAAGGGCAAGTGGAATTATTTGCTGAATGGTTAGTAATATTATTTCAAGAGAGTTAAATGTTGTTTTAAAGATATATAAAAACCCTAATCATAAAGAATATTGTTCTCGGGTCTTAAAATATTGAGATTGGAGAGTTTCCAAAGGAAAGGGACAAAAATGATAAAAAGAGTAAAAGTTAAAGAGAGAGAAATTGAAAAAATTCAGAATAACTAGACAAGAAAAAAGAATGAAAATAGATCTAATTGAAACTTTCAAAAGGATTAACAAAATTGCTAATCATGGTAGACATTTCAATATCACTCTTCGAATTCGACATTTACTGTCAAGACTGAATTCAAAAACCAAGTCTCTTAAACAATTGGATATTTTTATTGGTCTAGTGTGTACAGTGTTCGCCAATGGCCCGGGAGACCGGGGTTCAATCCCACATTGAGTCACACCAAAGACCAAAAAATGGTACTTGATGCCGCCTTGTTTAACACTCAGTATTATAAAGTACGTATGAATGGTAAAGTGTAGCAATCAAGGGAAAGAAGTTGCGCCCTCTCCTTCACTTCGGTATTGTAGCTATTGAAAAGGCGATCCGAAGTCTCCCTTTTCAATAGCTACTACACGGTCGCCAACACAAGGCCAATATTTAAGCGGAGTTTCACAGGTTTACGTTCAGAGTTTTCCTTCTCCAAGAACGATTGTCTTAACAAAGTTAAAGAGCTCAGTCTGCCAAACTATTTACCCAAAGAAGAGTTGGATTCACACCTTTCCTAAAGGCATTAGTGCTATATGAAATGCAAACAGCCAGATTTGATTGATTTGAACTTGGGTTGCAGTGTCCACTTCCTACGACAGTCACTATGAGTGTCTCCACAATTTCTTTAATTCATAGAATAATGTATTTTTGAAACAAATTGCCTAATCAGATCAAAACAGAAAGAGTGTTAAAAAAATTAAGACTAAACTGTATAATTTCAGAAAAATGGTTAGAGGGCATTTTGGAGAACTATCAGACGAATAATTTAACAGAATTTGATCTTTATATAGATATTGTATAAATAGTGTACATATTCTGTGCAAAGATTTTAAAAGACCGATATGAGAAACGAGTAAAAAGTGGAGATGCCCCAGGAGGCATAAAAAATAAATGAAATAGAGCCAGATTTTGTCAAGTTTTGTAGACAAACTTGGGACTCAAAGCAACGTTCAGATTACCAAGTCAGTTTTTTTAGGGTGAAAATAGATATGAAAATTTCCAATCTCCATAGGAAAATTTTTTTGCTTTTTCTTAGTTCCAAAGAAAATAATTTTAAAAGAAAAAAATAGCTCCACCAAAATTCCTATTTTGGTTTCCGAAAAAAATAGTTACGAAAAAGTCTGATTTTATAGCCAGTCAGTGTTCTTGGCTCTGATCCTGTCTGTCTGACGAAACTATTAATTAGTGTAAAATTACAACTTACATCTTCAGTCAGTCTTTCTCTTAACCAATTTAAGTTAGATCTAGTAAAATTTTACATATTCAGGATATACTACCTATTTACATTCCTTTATGTATACTACCTATTTATATTCCTTTCAGTAGATGAGATGTTGCTGCCGAGGTTTGCAGAAGTTAGTAGACCAGTTCATATACCTCGGTTTCCGTATCTCATCTACTGAAAGCAATGACAACATATGTATTGGTAAAATGTGAACTGCAATTAGCAAAATATCGACTATACAAAAATCTGATGAACTAAAACGGGAATTCTTCCGAGTTGTTGTCATGTCAGTACTACTGTATGGTTGCACCACTTAGATTCCAACGAACCGCTTGGAAACTACAAAAGGTTGCCGCGTTGTGTTTAAAACAAATCCAGGAAGCAGTACCCTTCAAAACAGCAGTTATAAAGCCCCTTACTCCCCGAGCAGCCAAGGAAAGACGAGCAAAAGATACCGGTCACTGTTGAAGAAATAAAGACAAATTCATGTGTCATTTTCCTCAGGACTCCGATATGTGGATATCCCAGTGTTTGCAGATCAACAAAAACTTACATTCATCAACTCGGACTCGGGTTATCGTCTAGAAGACTTAACCAAGAATAGTTGCATTGTACTCTGGACGATAGAGACGTATGGCACTTTAATAAATATTATGTGATCTTGTCTGATTATTTTTAAAGCTATCATAAGCTCTTCATTTTTATTAATTTAATCTTACTTAACAGCACCTGTTGAAATTCCATTTTTTTGTGCTTTTTTTTTTTTTTTTTTTTTTGTATTTTCAGGCCTAACTTTATAAACGAAGAAATCTTCATCAAGTTCTTGAAATTATTTAGTTTTGCAATATTTCGGTTGGTTCTAGCTTGCAGAACGTCAATCAATTTACCGAAGCAGTTCAAGCTGTGAAGGATATTCACTGTGGTTAGTAGCTGGTGCGCTAGCACGTTGTGCCTTCGTTCACTCCGTTTGAGATTTGAAAGCCACAAACATGACCTTTCAACGTAGGCTTATTCCGGAAGTTAGGCATTACGAGTTCGAACCGAGCCTTAACGCTGCAGAAGCAGCCAAAAACATTTATTGTATACAGCAAAGAAGAGTGACAACAACGCTGATGTATAAAAATATCATTATTTTCTTTTTATTACCCGAAATTTACGCATGGGTAGAGCTTGAGAAAGTCGGAGATGGCTGAAATTCAAACACACAGAGGCAACGGTGGGGGTTTTCTATGTAACCTCTCTGTCATTCTGCTTCGTTCTCTAGGGTCGAAATCTTTCCTGGCTTATATTATTTTCCAGACGCCCACGCAATCCTTGTAGTCTCATCTCCTGCCTAGACGTTGCACGTAGACACGCCATCTATCTAGCATGCCACCCACACTTTAGGAAACAGGTACAAGTCCTGTTATGCCGCTCACGCAACTTACGCGGCATTTCCGCTGGGACATCTGCGTCCTGTTTACTTTATCAAACAGATGTATATCCTGTTTTGCCACCTACACAATTTATATGGCACGTCAAAAGAATCTTCCGATCGATTTGCTGTGCTAAAGGTGAAGGTATAGTTGATCTCAATACAGTATCAGATGGTTTAAGAAATTTCTCTGAGTTTACAATTTCGACGACCTGGCATGTCAGATAGGCTTAAAATCATAGATTCCAAGCCAAAGAAGCAAATTAACTCTAGAAATGTATCAGACGAGCGCCGCATCTCACAGTTCTTTGGGGCTCGTCATATTGGCAAAAACATCCGCAATTGCCGGATTGAGCTTCACGTTACCAAAATATTGCAAAACTTTTATTTCACCCATGTATAAATTCTTGTATCATAATTTTTGTATAAATCATGTTATAGATTATCTGTATTTACTTATTATTACTCAATACTCGCTTCTTTGTAAACCAACTAATAAATGAATAAATCAATCAATAAGGTCCATTTGATCAGTTTGCATTTGATCCTTTGTTTATTATTATTAACGAATAAGAACCAGCAATTTTATTAAAATTGAATAAATGTCCAGTCGGCTAGGGCAGTAGATTACACCGACTGCATCTCTGCAGAAAGGTAAGAACCCCAACAACAACAACGAGTGTCTTGGATATGACACTAAACAGTCTGATGGTGACGTTCCAGTAACGCTGGAGCTTTGGGAAATGCGGAGTACCCCTTCATTGCCATCGCTCTCAAGTTCACTCTCGCCCGAAATGGTTGCACCAAATAGGGTCGTATCTACGGGTCAAATAGAACTAAGCTGTGTTGGTTGAGATTGGACTGTTTTTGCATTTAAACTGCTAAAGTGAATATTGCGTTCTTATGCTAAACTGAATTATTAGTTGTTACATTTAACTCCATTTATTGCCCTGTGGGCTGAAGCTGTAGAATATACCGACTGCATCTCTGTAGAGGGGTAAGAACCCGGCCAACAACGAGTATCCTGTTTATGACATTAAACAGTCTGATGGTGAGGTTTCAGTAATGCTGGAGATTTGCGGAATGTGGAGTACTCCTTCATTGCAATCGCTCCAAGGTCCACTCTGGCTCGTAGTGGTAGCACCTGATAGGGTCCTATCTATGGGTTAAATAGAACTAAACTGTGTACTTATGCTAAACTGAATTGTTTAAAATGGAATTGTTTTTGTATGCTAAACTAAATTGTTTGAAACAGAACTGTTTTTGACATTTAACTGCGTAAACAAAAACTATACTTAGATAAAACTGAATTGTTTGAAATAGAACTATTTGACTAAACGGAATAGCTTGAAATAGAAATGTTTTTGACAATTAAACTGTGTACTTACATTTAAACTGTGTATATATGCTAAACTGAATAGTTTGAAATAAAACTAATTATTTGTATAAAAATGGATTTGGCATTAAATAACCTACAAAGGTTGATAAACCATAAAATTCAAACAAACAAACAAACAATCAAAGTGAATAATTTGTTCATTTTAGAAATATTATTTTTATTATCACTTATCACGTCATTTTTGTTTTTTTAACAAAATCAAAGTTTAAAATAAGTTTTCAAAATAAGCGTTTTGTTTATTTTACTCATTTCTTTATTTATCTCATCGCGGTCATATTTTTAGGGGGTCTGTCTTCTTTTCCTTTATTTATCTCATCGCGGTCATATTTTTAGGGGGTCTGTCTTCTTTTCCTTTATTTATCTCATCGCGGTCATATTTTTAGGGGGTCTGTCTTCTTTTCCTTTATTTATCTCATCGCGGTCATATTTTTAGGGGGTCTGTCTTCTTTTCCTTTATTTATCTCATCGCGGTCATATTTTTAGGGGGTCTGTCTTCTTTTCCTTTATTTATCTCATCGCGGTCATATTTTTAGGGGGTCTGTCTTCTTTTCCTTTATTTATCTCATCGCGGTCATATTTTTAGGGGGTCTGTCTTCTTTTCCTTTATTTATCTCATCGCGGTCATATTTTTAGGGGGTCTGTCTTCTTTTCCTTTATTTATCTCATCGCGGTCATATTTTTAGGGGGTCTGTCTTCTTTTCCTTTATTTATCTCATCGCGGTCATATTTTTAGGGGGTCTGTCTTCTTTTCCTTTATTTATCTCATCGCGGTCATATTTTTAGGGGGTCTGTCTTCTTTTCCTTTATTTATCTCATCGCGGTCATATTTTTAGGGGGTCTGTCTTCTTTTCCTTTATTTATCTCATCGCGGTCATATTTTTAGGGGGTCTGTCTTCTTTTCCTTTATTTATCTCATCGCGGTCATATTTTTAGGGGGTCTGTCTTCTTTTCCTTTATTTATCTCATCGCGGTCATATTTTTAAGGGGTCTGTATTCTTTTCCTTTATTTATCTCATCGCGTTCATATTTTTAAGGGGTCTGTCTTCTTTTCCTTTATTTATCTCATCGCGGTCATATTTTTAGGGGGTCTGTCTTCTTTTCCTTTATTTATCTCATCGTGGTCATATTTTTAGGGGGTCTGTCTTCTTTTCCTTTATTCCCCCCCCCACACACACATACACTTTATTACTTCCTTCTATTCCATTAAAGCTGACCATACATATTTTTTTCAATTTTATCCTTCTATAAGGTCATTCAGTGACATGGGTAAACGCTTTGCTGATATGAAATTTTGCGATATCTGGATCACAAGTGTGAGTCACCCAGTGAGAATGATACTCACTGGTATAGTAATAATCTGGGGAAGTTTAAAATGTATTAAACTCCGTGATCTTTAACCTTTTCTTTTCATTTCAAGTGCTTGATTTATAAAACTATTCAATAGCATCTTTATGTTGGCCCATCATCCTCATGATGAAAAAAAAAACAAATATTCATTCTTTGGGGGCCTCACCAAGAATGATGGTTAAAGAGCTAGACGAGTAAGTTATTGGTAGTGAATTCGATTCTCACTGGGTGCCCCATACTTCTGGTCTTATGTTAAAATACACTGACTGCTTCCTTGAAAGTGATAATACACTTCAAAAGATTGTTCGGTTTCAGTTTCTTTGTTTAATGGCATATCAACCTTCGTGGGTTATTTAATATTTGTCGAAGAACAGAGGGGATAAAAGTGTTCACACCTTTCCCAAAGATATTTGTCCAAAAGTGAACGTTAGACGTGACTGGAATTCGAAACCGCTTCCTACGATGTCGAATCCACTACGACACGCGGATTCGCCATTCAAAAGGTGTTCTTGGTACACTAGACTGCATTTGATGATAAGGAAGTGTGGAGTCAACCTTTAAATTGCCATTAACCTCATATTCATAGACCCGACGTGGTAGCATCTGTTCAGGTGATTGATTGATTTTAATGGTATTTCAACCTGTCTAGGGTTATTTTCCGAATTGAGGTTAGGAAGAAATCGTGTCCAGTGTACGTACATCATTACATTTTTATGGAGTTGTTCCTTAAGAGCTTTTTCTTAATTTTTTACAGTGTTTTTACAGGGGGGGGGCCAAAAAAATAGATCCGCAATATATTTTTGACTGAAATTCATAAATTTAATTCTAGCCTTTTCTTTTTTTCAGGATATGAAGTAGATTCTGTACATGAAAAATTGAGACCATAGTATTCACCAAGATGTCCAGAAGTTCGAGTGTACAAAATTAGAATTATTTTGCTTTATTTTTGTAGAAGTAATAAAAACGTTTATGGGTTCTGTTTTTTTAGGGGGTCACCCTGTAATATCAACTATTCCAATCTAATACTAATAATTTGCGTACATTTGTATGGTTTCAAGTATTCTTATCAAATATGACTAATAATTTATACGCAGTTATATGATTTCAAATGACTCATAATAATTATCATTAATGAATAATTATAACTTTAAGTAACTATGATTAATACAAATAATTTGCAGTAATATGGTATCAAGTATTTCTATATAACGTTCACGTTCGGACTTTTGGGGAAGGGAATAAACCCCCTTATTCTCCTTGCTGTGGGTTAAATAGTACCTCTACTGTCCTAGAAGGATGGGTTTGGCATTAAATAACCCAAAAAGGTTGATATACCACTAAACAACAAACAAACAAACAAGTATTCCTATTCAATATTAATAATTCTCCATTTAGTTCATAGATAAGACTCTTAGATGTACTACTACTTCGGGTCAGAGTGGACATGGGAGTGGTGGCAATGAAGGAATATTCTAGACTCAAGAACTGGAGCCTCACCATCAGATGCAGTTTAGTGTCATAAACAGGATAATCTTTTTTCTTTTTTCTTTTGAAGACAGGTCTTGTTTTACCACTCAGCGTGTTCCTATAAAACAAGTCCGATTGCTTTGTCTGGGTTTTTAAACCAATCAACCTTTGTTGGTTATTTAATGCCAAACACTGTCTATAAGTATATATTAGATATATATGATTCGTAAACAGGTTTTGTAGATAATATTTCTAAATCAGCCTGAACTCATAGCTTCAAGTATTTCTATCGAATACGAATAATTCTATTTATTATAAATCATTTTTTATACTAAATTAAAGGGTTTCAAATTTTGGTGTGTAACAGTAACAATTGAACATCTGTCATTTGTTTGCACACATTTGAATGGATATACATACATGATTTGTAAATGAATATTTCATAGGTAATTTCATTTTCAAATGAGTCGCAACTAATTTCTTTGCACACTAGTATTGCTCTGTTTCCACACAGTTAAATATTTTCAGTTATTGCTAACACTGATAATTCTATTCAATATTCATCATTTCTTTGTAGACAGTGAAATACTTACAATAAATTGCTATTTAACACTAGTTATTCTATTGAACACTATTAATTCATTTGTACACTGTCAAATGGTTCCAAGTATTGCTATGTATTACCAATAATTCAATTTAGGCACACAGTTAAAGAGTTTCAAGTATTGCTATTTAACACTGATAATTCTATTCAACATTACACATTCTTTTGTGCAAAGTTAAATGGTTCCAAATAGTGCTCGATATCAAAAAGAATTCAATTAGACAGTCATTTTTTTACACACAGTTAAATGCTCAGTTTTCTTTCTAACAATTCGATTTAACATAAGTCATTTGTTTGCTCACAGTTTAAATATCAAAAAGTTCTATTTGACCCATAAATACGACCCTATCAGGTGCCACCACTCCGGGTTAAAGTGGACCTGGAATCAATGGCAATGTAGGGGTACTCCATATTACTCAAAAGCTCCAGGGTTCGAGCCTCGCCATCAGATTATTCAATATCATATTGTCGCATTTTGAACCGCTGGACAAACAATGAAGAACTCGTAGATATATGAAAATATAATTTATATTTTTATTCTTCGACGGCGACGTTTATGTGGAGTAGATATACAGTCAGAGAGAGTTCACACATATCTTTCTTCTGTGGCGGGCACTATTTTTGTGAAGTAGTGCGACGGATGGAGAACACATACGGAGGATCTGACAGGTTTGCTTGCGTGACCTGCGGATCTCTCCCTTCCCTTGAGAGACCAGCGGATCTCTGCCTTCAGTCCAAAATTACCGACGTTATAGTCTTTTCAAGTACCATGCGGAAACGTGAATATCCTCTTCGCCTCACGTATTTTCTGTTTATGGCTGGTTATCGGAAATTACATACTTCCGTTTTTTTCCCGGTAATTTGTTGATCTTATCTGCGAACGGAAATATCTGTCATTCAATCCACAGGCAATAAATAACCACTTTGTAGATGTTATCTTGCGACCGCATTGAATCTGCTAAGTTCATCCACAGCACTCCGTCGCCAGATAAGCTAGTACATTACAATATCCAGAATATTGTTTGAGATGCAGTCAGTGTACTCTAATGTCCAAACCTACTGGGCCGAAACAAGTTTGAATCACACAGGGAGGACTGTACTTAATACAACTGCTATTAATATTCCTCATAATTCACCCCAGTTAACTAGGACTATAGAATATTCCAATTGGATCTCTGTAGTGGGGGTAAGACCCACACACACCAAAGAATGGCCGGGATACAACACTTAGCAATCTGATGGTGAGACTTCAATTTTGGAGTTTTGGGCCAATGTGGAATACCCTTTCCTTGACATTACTCCCAGGGCAACTCTGAGCCGGAGCGGTCGTACCTGTGAGAGTCCCATTTATGGGTCAAATAAAACTGTTTAATCATTTCTATACTTGAAACCATTTAACTGTGTGCAAATAAATGATGAATACTAAATTGATTTATTAGTATTACATTGCAATGCTTGATACAATTTAAGTTTGTGCAAATAAATGAATAATGTTGACAAGAATCGTTGGTGTTTAATAGCAGTACTTGAAACTATTTAACTGTGTGCAAACAAATGAACACTGGTTCGTTTGGAAATGTTATCTCCAAACTATTCTTTTACAAATCATATAACTGTAGATATAGATGTGTGTTTGTGTGTGTGTGTGTGTGTGTGTGTGTGTGTGTGTGTGTGTGTGTGTGTGTGTGTGTTTTGACATGCCATAAAAACACAACTAACCAACTAATCTTAATAATTATCTAAATAAATGTTACGTTAGTCTACCGTGGCCGTTTCTCTCGTTTTACCCCCTGCCGCTATAAAGGGAAAGTGATAAACCCTGGACGACCTGACTATCGGATTTAGAAACATTGATTTATTTTAAAGTCCTTGAGTTTCCCCATGTGCTTTTAATACTTTGATAATGGTTGCAAATAGGTTGATTAATGAAACCGGATCATTTGGAATGTTTGCCTTTCTCTGTTTAATTGGACCACGTTACTCGGCAACTGATCTTTGCCAGCTTCTTTGCACGGCCAATTCGTATTTACAGTTAGCAACACGCTCATATCACAAACTTACAACATGCACTCACATTGAACCAAAGCAAAAGTAGCACAAAATATAACTATTAATTAATATAAAAATTAATATAAAAACATGTGCCGTCTTTAAACTGCGGTTTATCTCATTCTCCCCTGAGAACTAAAATCTGACACAAAGTCGGTTTAAAAGGGGGTGTCCTGCAGTAAGCAAGTTCCGTAGGCAATTCCATTAAACGCTTCAGGTGTCGCGCAATCAACTTAGTCACAGAAAACTGGTTTGAGGGCGGTAAACCGACTGCATCTCTAAAGAGGGATAAGATCCCCACCCAACGAGTGTCCTGAATATGATACAAAACAATCTCATTGTGACATTCCAGCAATGCAAGGACATTGGGTAATGTGGAGTACCCTTTCATTGCCATTGCTCCCCAAGTCCACTCTGGCCCGGGGATAGTTGCACCTAATAGGGTTCTATCAATAGATCAAATAAACATTTAAACTGTGACATTTAAACTGTGTACTTTTGCTAAGCTGAAATCTTTGAAATACAATTGTTTTTACGTTTAACTGTACGTAAACAAAAATAATCCTTATGCTATACTGCATTGTTTGAAATTAAACTGTTTTTACATTTAATTGTGCGTAAACAAAAAACTATGTACTTATGCTAAACTAAATTGTTTGAAATAGAATTGTTTTTACATTTAACTCTGTATAAACAAATGACTGATGTTTAATTGAATTGTTAGTGATACATAGCAATATTTGAAAACATTAAACTGTGTGCAAACAAAGGATAAAATAGTAAATAGAATTATTCGTATTAGATAGAAATAAGTGAAACCATTTAACTGTGTGCAAAAAAAAATTTAGCCTAAACTCGTTTAAAGATGTTATCTACAAAATGTGTTTAGAAATCATATATTTAATATATATGTATAAAAATGGATTCGGCATTAAATAACCTAAAATGGTTGATATGCCATAAAACCAAACCAAATTCAGTTGACGAGATATTGCTACCGAAGAATATGAACTGGTCAGCTAATTTCAGAGGCTTTCCATTTTATGAGGAGATGGCACCGTTTTGATTAAAATACGTGAACTTTTTTGTCTGAATTCTCCAATGTTGATTTGCCGTTTAACAAATAAAGCAAAGCTACAAATATATTCGTGTCTGGTCACATGTGCAGAACGAATTCTCAGAAATAAATTAACGAATAAAAATACGACAAATATAAAAACGTCTGATTCTATTTTTAAAAAAGAAGATAGGATTCTATGCCTTGCAGAAATATTTCACACACACACGACACTGATATTAAATTCATGTTCTTTAAAAAAAATGCCAATAAGATTTAAAATATCTAACGGAATTATTTACATCGAGATGTCAAATGCTGTAGCATTTAATTTTTTATTGAACTTCTATGAACAGAATATCCCAATAATAATGAAATCGAAATAGTTATGAAATTAATTTCAAAATAAAAATAATTAAAACGGTGACTTAACTCTAAAGCGACGGCCGTCTCATTAAAATGTTTAAAAAATAGGAAAAAACAACAACGGTTTATGAGTGTGTGTACGTATGTTAGTTTTGCAAAAAATATATATACATATATATATATATATATATATATATATATATATATATATATATATATGTGTGTGTGTGTGTGTGTGTGTGTGTGTATTACGTGGTTATATATATATATATATATATATATATAATATTACTTGGTAACATCCGTAACCCAGGTTTCACGCTTTACTCATTAATCAGACAGAATGAAAGGGTTTCAATAATAATAATAATAATAATACCACAAAATTCGATCCACCATTACATCTCCAAATGAGCTCTTGATAACCACACGCTATTACAACATATATATATATATATATATATATATATATATATATATATATATATATATATATACTAAAATTATAGTTAAGTTGTTTGATTTAAAGGTTTCTAGTATTGCTATTTATTCTTTGCGCCCAGATAAATGGTTTCAAGTGTTGATAACGATAATGATTTTATTTGAAATTAATAATAATTCCTATTAAAAGAGTGATCAGTTTTATATGACCCATAGATGAGATCCCAAAAGATACCACTTCCTGTTAAAGCGGAGTTGAGTCTAATGATAATGAAGGGGTACACCACATTCCCTAAACTTTAAAAGTAGAGCCTCACCATCAGCTGCAGCTTAAGGCCTAATCCAGAACACAAAATAGTTTCAAGCATTGTTGTGTAATACTAATAATTCAATTTAACATTAATCATTTGCTTGCACTCAGTCAAATGGTTTCAAGTATAATAAATGATTAGATAGTTCTATTTGACATAAATATGAGACCCTAATAGGTACTACCACTCCGGGTCAGATGGGACCTGAGAGTAATGCTAATTCCCCAAAGAACTGGGGCCTCACTATCAGATTGTTTAGTGTCATATCAAGAACACACATCGGTGGAGAGGTGCGGAGATGCAGTCGGCATATTCTACAGCACCAGCTAACTGCTAATTATATGTCATCATCATCATGTCACGCTATCAGTACGGATATCCCTGACCCTCTATCGCCAACCCTCCCTAATGTCCATCGCTTCCGGCAGGTCCTCAGGGCTACATCCCGTATCGGCACAGAACTACTGTATGTATGTTTGAGCTGGTCGTACTGCCTTTACTCGTCCGTGTGAAGGGGTCCACAGGAGTATATCACTTATGAGCTCGTCCCTACTTCTCCAGCAGTGTCCCGTATGTCTGGTTCGTCTAACTTGGATAGTTTTTATGATGGGTGGTAGGTGGCCGTACAGCTGCTGCTTTATGGGTTACTGTCTCCAGAACTTATTCAATATTGCTCGCAGCATTCTTGTGTAATTGCCGTCAGGCTTTTTCTTCATACGTTTAGTCAGCGTCCATGTAGTGCATCCATATAGCAATATCGACACGACCGCTGCTTGGAAGAAACTGCGCTTCATTTCGTCGGTCAGGTCTGACTTCCCTATGACCGATAGTCTATCGATTGCTGTCCATGCCTTTGCTAGTCACGTGTTAGTGTCTGTCTCAGTTGATGAGACACTGTAATGATATATAATTATACATACTAATAATGTATAAAAACTGTGAAAAAAATGACTTCAAATTGAGTTACTGTCGTAATAAGAATATCAAAATAATAATAAGTAGATAAAATTCTAAAATATTAAATGAAAATGGTTATGACCGAAAAAAATGACGCAACTACCGGGAGAGAACAAGATATCCTTTGAAAGATCTTTGTTTAATTAACAAGGTTATGCATAAAGCCGCTGTCAAAAAGGAAAAAATAACAATAATGATATATATATATATATATATATATATATATATATATATATATATATATATATATATACACCAAGTTCGTTCAAAAAGTTTTAAACCCTCAACCTGATGCCACAGAAATGCGTTTGAGAAACGGATGGTACAACGATACACCCAGGTTTAACAACAGAAAATAAACCAATACAAAATTGTCAAAATTTGTATGGTTAATAAAAGATGAAACGGGTAAATCTCCCATAGTAAGATGGGATGATGGGAAAAAAGCAAAAGCTTACTAAGTAGGTAACAGTAGCTACATATTTGAACTGAGAGAAAACTTATACATTATAGAACGGGTAGAAAAAATTGTTGAACAGAAGTTAATTGATATATCAAAGTGTTGACATTAATAAATTTCTAGTGTCATTTGCCGCCTGATTAATTCTATATTCTCTATTTGGACTGTCCTATAGCTATATATATATATATATATATATATATATATATATATATATATATATGTATATATATAGGGGTATATGTGTATGAATTTTTCTCCCACGTCCAAGCCTGACCTGTACTTCAAACCTTAACACGTGACATTATACAACACAATAATTACGATTGTTTGGCCACTTTTCTCACTTTTCCGTCTGATGATTGCGCACACCATATAAAACTTTTAGATGATGATTTTAGCGTTCATAAATTGATATTTTTCTGCTCCAAATTCGTGGCGTTTTCTTGCAAACATTTCTCATTTACATTAATTTTTTTCTTATATATATATTGATACCGACTGGAGTGTTCACCAATAGCCCAGGAGACCGGGGTTCAATCACAGGTCGAGTCAAACCAGAGACTCAAAAAGAGTAAAATGGAGCAATCCAGGGAATGGAGTAGTGCCCTCCCCTACACCTCGGTGTAAAAGCTATTGAAAATGGAAGTTTCGGTTAGCCCTCGACTACGGTTGCTAATTTTACTGACTCATATATATATATATATATATATATATATAAAAAGATGGTTGTTGTAGGTCCAAAGAAAGAATAAGGATATATTTTAAAATAGGAAGGTCCACGAAGAGATTTGTATTTTTTGAATTTATATATATATATATATATAGCATTACCTAGAAATAAATACAAACCTAACAATTTTTGTATAGTTACTTTTCTTTTAAACCAAATATACCAGTTTCTATTATTACTAATATATTATACAACCAATATGATATGAGACCAAACTCGAATATTGAAGCTGTAACCAAGAATATGAAGAACTATATATATATATATATATATATATATAATACACGAAGTTCGTTCAAAAGGTTCTAAGCCTCACCCAGAAAAAAGACCAATAACACTGCAGCTCTGATGAAGTGTGTTGACCACCAGGAGGATTATGTTGAAAAATAAACCTGAATTGTTCACATTCCATAAGAGTATCTTGGTCAACCAATGAACTTTTCAGCCGACCTAAATATATATATATTGATGGAATCAAGGGAATCATTTAAATCGTTTAAAACGATAAAATACTTAAGGGACCATTTCGTCAGACGTTTCTTCAATAATAACGACCGGATTCGATCAGAATAAGTAAAATTTAAGAACAAGTGGGATGATAGTAATAAATGAAACTTAGACAAGAGGTGAAAAAAAATCAATTCTCCAAATTCCCACCAGGCTCCCCGAATTAACAAAGGGTGTAAAATTGTCTTCTCTGTCTGCACTAGCTAGGGCGAAGTAGCGTAATTGCTATGGCTTCAATTATGGCCAAATGTTTCTTGCACCTAGCCTTGTGCCAGACAGAGAAAAGATCAACTGAGTAGTTTGTCCGACATATCTAATATTCGCACAAGGGATCACCGATAGCTGACTCAAGTATTTGTGAAGACCCGGATGTAGTTTCATGAGACCATTTAAGTAATTCTCGTGGGACGTGATGCTTAACTCGAACTTACAGCCTTTGGTTTGTCTTACCAAAACAGTCAATATCAATGACATTGAAATTTATACACAATCATATTTTTTTTATATAAAAGCTGTTATTTTGGCGAAAAAGCAAAAAAAAAAAGGAAAAAGAAAGAATATTTTCAAAACAGGATGAACGTTTGAAAGAAACAAAGACCCACGATTAATGAGAGGCTGTCGAAGGACGTCATTTTAATTAAAGAGATGAAATTAACTGAAATTGATTCGGATTAATGCTGGTGATTTTCTCCTTTGGTCATTTGGTTATCAAAACAATTCAATCAGTTGGAAAAGATTAAAATAAATAATTTCCTCTTCATATAATGAACAAGAATAATTCTTCCTTTTTTTTTCTTTCCATTGTATGATACGCTGATTATATACGAAGAAGCATACACACCAAACGACATACATACATACATAATTTTACTCCTTACGAGTTTTCCCCGAGTTTTAAATGGTGGTTTTTCACTGAAGTCTGAGTAACAGCAAGTGTCCCCAGGTCTTCATGACTCTTCCTAGCATCCGTATTGATTTTAACAAAACTGTTGTCGGAATAGTCTCGATTTTTCCTCGAATTTCCAGTTCCATTCCCCACCGTCTCTTTATAGGTTTTTGAAGACTATTTGTGTGAGTGAATAGAATAAATAAAACATTAGTAAGTTCAAGTCCGAAAGTTCCCAGAAGCCCCGGACAGGAAGCTGGAACTGCACATACCTGAAAGCGAACTTGAGGGCACGAGAAAGAAACCCGTTCTCTTTCAACAGTGACCGTTTGTGTGGAAGCACCTATTTTTCTCCTGCTGCAAATGGAAAACTATGTGTCCGCATTGCGGCATGCTGGTTCACTTTTTCACCAATAATCATCATCATGGTCATCATCATGTCGTGCAAACACCGAATTTGGACATGTCAACCCCGAAGCCTCCTTCCGTTTCTTCCTTTGCTGTCTTCACAGACAAGAAGACGCCAGCGAATTAAGATGGGGTAAGAAAAAAACCAATGAAGACAGATATTCAAACCCCAAACTGAACAAATAACCCAATAACAAAATCTCCGTTGCCCCATATATTACAAATGCTCTAACTTCAACACCGTCACCTTTATGCGCCACTGTTTTTTCAGCTCTCTAGCAAGATCCCAGTATTTGTCTGTCTTTTCGCTTTGTTTTATTTTTAATCTGTGGTCCACTGAAACGGCAAAATCTACTAGATGGCAGTTTCTTTTCTTTCAGCTAATTAGCTCTAGATCTGATCTTCTGGCCGGTATTTGGTGGTCTGTTTGTATCTCAAAGTCCCCTGGTGGGTGTCCTCGAGGTGTAATGGTTAAAGCGCGGGACTGCGGAATCCTAGTAAGCGAGTTCGCACTATTACGTTCACTTACGAACAAATACTCTTAGGAAAGGTATGAACTCCCTTATCCCCCCAGCAATGGTTTAAATAGTTACACTACTGTCCTTCTAGAATGGTGGATTTTGCATTAAATAACCCAAGAAGGTTGATATGCCATTAAAACGACAAACTTGTGTACTATTTTGCAATATTCACTAATGAGATTTATGTTTCATCTGTCACTACGTAACCTGCACTTGCTATTCAGCTGCATATTATAGATTTTGGTCTTGACTTAATTGGTCCTTAGAATTATTTTAAAGAGATTCAGTTTCTTTCTTAAGTTTTTCCCTTCTTAGCCACGTCAAAGTCATCCCATGTCGGATTTCCTTTGTTTGTCGCTTGAAGTATCCCTACAGTTGTTTGTTTTATTTTTGTTTTGTTTTGTTTTTGTTTTTGTTTTTGTTTTTTTGTTGTTTTTTTTGGGGGGGGTTTCTGATTCGTTTTTTCTTGTTGTCCTTTGGTTATTTATACTGATATTGCTACTCCTTGCGAATTCTTCACGCGAGTATTGACTGGTAGTTTTCAGTGAAGTCCGAATGATTGGAAGTCTCCTCAGCTCTCCAGGATCATGCTCAGTATTCTATCCAAATTCAGCAGTACTTTAGTCTGTATAGTCTTAGTTCTTCTTCAGATTTTTCGTTCTATCTGTCTCTTTTCCAGGTTCTTAGGAGTTATTCTAAGTACTAACATTAACTGGTATTACCGTCACTTATATTCCATATTTTAGCTCTCTAGCAAGGTACAGGTACTTAGCTATTTGTTTGTTTTTCTTTATTTTTTGCGTGATCAGCTGGAACGACAAAGTCCACCACTTGACACGTATGTTTTTTCATGTTGATTGCAACAAGATCTAAAAAAAAAAAAATTGACCCTATGGCGCTTGGGTTTGGGTAAATTCATGCGTTTGTATTCCGGAATTCATTTTCTTTCTTTTTCTCTTTGACCTGTTTTGATCTTAACCCAGCGGCTGAGAAGATCACCTTTTAAAAACTAACACAACGGAGGCGAAATCTTATCGGTCTGCAAGCGAAACTGGGATTCACTTTTTGAGGTTATATTTTATGGCATAACAACCCTTGTGAGTCATCTAATACCAAATTAGGCAGTAAGTCGTTATCTAAACATGTTCGGTTAAATACCACGGATTGTTTCCTTTTCAAAATCTTCACGTGAAGACGTTCGAGTCTTCTTGTTACTTTTCTTATGTCTGGGTCAAGATGGTGAAGAAAGTACCCCATACTAACCCGAGCACTTTCGACCATTTCTCTTGTCATCTTATTTATAAAAATAATAATAATAATCGTTTACAAATCCTCGAAGCAATAACTATTAAAATAAAAAAGAAACTATTATAAATGAAATACCATTGAACACAGGTATTAACATATTAAACATATTCAATAACTAACCAACCACCCTAACAGAATGAGCCAACCCCATCTTTTAAAAAACCCCAAATTAATATAAATAAAATTCACAGCCACAAACAACCTAACACAGCTCCTGAAGATGACCAGCGAAACGCTCGAGCTCTTGAGCTCGTATTGGGTACTTTCTTCACCATCTTGACTAAGACAAAAGAAAAATAACAAGAAGACATGAACGTCTTCACTTGAAGATTTTGAAAAGGAAACAATCCGTGGTTTTAACTGAACATATATATATATATATATATATATATATATATATATTAGGGGATGGTTCTTAGTAAATAGCTTGTAGGCAACATTTTTAAACGTTTGTTTGCGTTCAGTTAAATGGTTTCAAGCATTGCAAACGCTAATCATTCCAATTGGTTTCAAGTATTGTTATCTAATACTAATAATCCTCAAAAATATTAATCATTTGTTTGCGCCTAGTTGAATGGTTTCAAGTATAACACATTATTAAATACTTCTATTTGGCATACAGATTGGACCCAAACATGTACTACCACTCCAGGTCATAATGGATCTGGAAGTAATAGCAATAAAGAAGTACTCCACATTCCCCAAGTTCCAATGTTGGAACCTCACCATCAAATGCAGTTTAGTGCCATACCCAGGAAGAGGTGCTGTCGATATATTCTATAACAGAGTGGGGACTCACTTGGAGACATGCGCTTGTGGCCTTGTGCCAGATCAGATTAAATGTAACAACAAAAAAAAGATATTTTGTTTTAATTTGTCATTGTGGCATGAGTTGTTATTTTCTCGAGATTTGTTGAGATTATTGATCGAATCATTTTTGTTGTTGATGTTGCCACCACAAAGACCGTTTTAAAAGAAAGAGATCAATAATCAAATGAATATCTCTTGAAAATTGATTGAATATTACACAGCTAAAGGAATTATTGCTTGAATGCTTTGCAATAGAATAATAGCTATCAAACTAATTTATCAGTGTATTATCAATGTGGAACAAATTGTCTCGCAAAGTCAATGGGCATCAAGCATACGCGTGTCGAGGAGCTCGAGAAAAAACGCCTTCCATCGAAGCTTCGTCAAGCTATTCACTAAACCTGATCCTCCCCCAAATATTCTGGACCACACCTTACGAGTGGATGTCCGGAGAATGGTTTGGGTTGCTTTTGTTTTTGGGTTTTTTGGGGGGGTTTTGGGGGGGGGGTAGAGGGGGTAAATTTTTTAACCGAATATCAATTCCTGATGGGTTAATTTCATGTCAAAATTTTATTCATTTGTAAATATAATAAATAATATACTTTTATTATTACACATAATTTTTTTAACTATAGTCATTTGTTGGCGCATAGTTATAGGATCAAATATTTCTATCGAATACTAATAATTTGCACACAGTTTTATGGTTTCAAGTATTCCAATCAAATACTAACAATTTATACATAGTTATGATTTCAAGTAACTATTTCTACTCAATAATAATCACTTTTTACACACAGTTATAAGGTTTCAAGTAAGTGTGTTCGCCAATGGTCCGGGAGACCGGGGTTCAATCCCAGGTCGAGTCATACTAAAGACTTTTTAAAAACTGGTACTTGAAGGTTGCTTAACTGGTTGAAGGTTGAAAGGTTGAAAACTGAAAGGTTGAAAGGTTGAAAACTGGTTGAAAGGTTGAAGGTTGAAAGGTTGAAAACTGGTACAAGAAGGTTGCTTAACACTCAGTATTATAAGGTACGTGTCAAGGGTAAAGTGGAACAATCCAGGGGAAGGAGTAGCGCCCTCCCCTTACACCTTGGTGTTGTAGCTATTGAAAAGGGAGCCTTCGGGTCACCCTCGACTATAGTCGCCAACTTTACTTTACTTAATGAAAATAATCCTTAGTAAACAACGACAGCTTCAAGTACCTATTTTTAATACAAGTAATTTGCACACAGTTATATGATATCAAGTATTCAAACCTAATACAAATAATTTACATGGATTTTTCTGGTTTCAAGTATTCCTATCTAATACTAATGATTTGTTAACAATTATGTGGCTTCAAGTAATTATTCCTATTTAATAATGATCATTTGTTTACATACTGCTATATAGTTTCAAGTAATTAAGAATAATCATTGATATACAGTTTTAGCTTCAAGTTAACATTTTTAATACAAATGATTTATATACACTAATATGAGATCAAGTATTCCTATCTAATACAAATAATTATTAACAAGATCAATTTGACCCACAGATTGGGAATAATGGCAATGCATTATACACCATACTCCACGGAGCTTCACCATCAGATACTGTTTGATGTCATATATATATATATATATATATATATATAACCTTTAAACATTACTCATATTTTTTGTAATAATATTTATTTCAGCAGACCCTATATTCTTAAAATGTTTGATGAGCATTAAGACAAAGAAATAATGAGAAATTTCTAATGCTGATTTAGAAAAACCCACGAAATTCCAGCCACCATATCTCCATAATCCAAATTTCATCTTTTTTATGTAAAGACCAGACTATTTGTTTTTCCTGTCTGTTTGACAAATGACATTCAATTACTGTATCAAGATGTATCAATTTTTGACTCCTCTTTCCTTTTCACTTCATTTTTATCAAATGGCAAACAGACTTTTAAACCCAAATGAAGGATATAAGTAAAAAATATAGAATAAAGGCATAAACGAATTTGAGGAGAGAAAATTATCTACTATAAACAACTTACATGGGTATTAATACTATTTTATCAAAAAACTAAGAAAAGTATCATACCAATATTTTTATATTATTCAATATAACTGATCACATTAAAAGAGAAAATAAAGAATTATACCAGTTACGGTTAAGACTGTTATCTAAAATTATAAACAAATACAACATAATATTTTACATCCTCAAGATTACTATCATATTTTACATCCTCAAGATTACACATTATCATAATATTCATATTATTACTAAATCTCAAATCCTTAGAATTATAAAAAAAAAAATATTATCCAGTATTATAGATAATACCATATAAAGAATTATCATCACAATTAATATTACTATTAAACTTATTACTACTAATCATCAAACCTATTAATACAATTGTAATTTTTGTAATGATACACTCAAAGAGTGCGCAGGATCACCTCGTCAATGATCTACTTGGAGTCCTTACAAGTTTCGGGTCTTCCAATATCATACTTGCTCTCCCAAGTGACCCTACCGATCCTGCAGTAAAAAGTTCGCCAAGTATGCAATAATGCACAGCACACACCTGAAAAAGTCAAAATACTACAGCTATTGAGCTTTAAACTGGAAGTGGCCAATGAGAAACGATATACGTCACTTCCCTCCCAGTCTCGACAAGTTAAAAAAAAAAGCAAACAATTACTTACTCGTCTTCTCCTCCTGGATTTTGTTGGAGTATATTCACACACACTGAGCAAGATTCGGTCCAACATAACAGGTAAGCAAATTCCTACTCCAGCGTATTCGGTGGGTAATATATATATATATATATATATATATATATATATATCACGCAAACTAACTCTGTTTCCTGGGTTTAACCTGTGGAAACATTTCGAGAATTTACTCGGAAAACCTCCGAAAGTTACGCATGAACCAATCACGAAAATTATTAGTAATCAATTAGACATCAAACTAGGACAGTTTGCGAAAGAAGAACTCGACTCAGTACTAAGAAAGATTTAGAATAGAAAAGCCGGAGGGCTTGTTGAAATACTCCCAGAAGTATGGAAAACCAGGGAACTCAACGACATTATGCAGGCAACAGAAGGAGGGAGAACAGAGAAGTGGACAGAACAGGGCAGTCAGCAGGAGAGAGCAGGTGACTGCTAGGATGTGAGAGGATGAGTCAGCATTCCTGGTGACTTGGTGGGAATTTCGCTCGAATAGACGCTCGCAATAGCTCACAGAATGCTTGGAAAGTATCACAAACTTCTCCCTTATTGCGCTTAGAGCTAACCCAAGTCCATGTTTGTTTGTTCTCTTTTCTTCCACGCTTTCGGTTGTGTATGTTGTGTTTTGTGTACCCGTAAAGAAATGTTAAATACCCCTAACCGGAGATGAGAGAAACCACTAGATGATGGCCATGAGTGCTTTAGGAGGCTGAGATAGTGGGAGTCGGCCAGCAGTGTATTGTCACACTACACAACGGCATAGAACATAGCACTTCTGGCAAATACACCCGCCCAAGCCGAACCCCAGCTACATAGTCTGGAATCAGCAGCTGCTGGTATAGGCCTCCATATCAACGCAGACAAGACGGAACACGTGTGCTTTAATCAAAGAGGCGACACCTCCGCACTAAACGATAGTTCTCTGAAACTAGTGGACAAGTTCACCTACCTCGGAAGCAGTGTCTCATCAACCGAGACAGACATCAACACACGACTAGCAAAGGTATGGACAGCTATGGATAGGCTATTGATCATATGGAAGTCATACCTGACCGATAAAATAAAACGCAGTTTTTTTCCAAGCCGTGGTCGTATAGATACTGCTATATGGATGCACTACATGGATGCTAACTAAACGTATGAAGAAAAAGCTTGCCGGCAATTAAACAAGAATGCTGCGAGCAATATTGAACAAGTCCTGGAGGCAACACCCGATAAAGCAGCAGCTGTACAGCCACCTACCACCCATCATGAAAACTATCCAAGTTAGATGAACCAGACATGCAGGACACTGCTAGAGAAGTAAGGACGAACTCGTAAGCGATATACTCCAGTGGACCCCTTCACATGGACAAGCAAATGCAGGACTACCAGCTAAAACCTCTGTACAACAGCTCTGTCCCGATACAGGATATAGCCTTGAAGACCTACCGGGAGCGATGGGCGATAGAGACAGGTGGCAAGAGAGGGTCAAGGAGATCCGTGCTGGCAGCGTGACATGATGTTGATGATGATGATGTGTGTATATATATATATATATGTGTGTGTATGTGTGTATGTATGTGTGTATATATATATGTGTGTGTGCCTGTATATATATATATATGTGTGTGTGTGTGTGTGCGCGTGTGTGTGTATATATATATATATATATGTGTGACATGATGATGATGAAGATGATGATGATTCCTGTTTTTGCTTAAAACAACACGAAGTATGCACGTAGAGTTCCCAACTAGCATTTTTCTCTCCCATATCCAGTTACAATTCAGAAATCGACGGTGCAACAGAGATAGGAAGATCATTTGATTCAGTCCCCTTAAATTGGTTAATAAATACATTTCCAACTTCCAGAAAAAGATTATTTAATAGAAACATTTTAAAAATTAGTTATATCTGCGCTAAAAATAAACATAGAGTGAAAACATTTCACAATGCAAAACTTTTTAAAGTTCAGTGCATTAAGAGCTAACCCGGATGTAATTGCAGTAAAAGGGAAACATGTCCCATGGAAAGTGTAATGGGGTGTCTAATGGCCCCCATTAGCGTTAAAGTGAACGAAAGGATAAACTTCAAGTCCACTAAGAATAGACGCGGGAGAAAATGTTAGACTCACAAGATGAACTTCGATAATAAAACATGAAACCAATGTATCATGTTTAATATATTTTTGGATTATGTTACCAAAAGTGAAATCGTACATAGTGAAAAAAATCCAAGTTTGCATAGATGGCGGAAATGATGTTGATATTGAAGGATCTAAATAAGTTATTGAATAAAAAAAAACAGTTGATGGCTAAATATAAACACCAATCTAAATTTTGCTTGCTCAGTCGGCTGGGGCTGTAGAATACACTGACTGCACCTCTGCAGAGGGATAAGACCCCGCCTACAACGAGTGTCCTGAATTGATTATTTGTATAAAAATAGATTTGGCATTTTATGGCATATCAACCTTTGTAGGCTATACATAGATAAAATGATCGAAACAGGCATTTTTTTTAAATTTTTATTCCCATGTAAGAATAATTTATTTCGCTTCATCAAACTCAAGGGACAGTGAAAAAAGTTAAATAAGTTTAAGTGACTGCTTTTTAGTTTTTATAAAGCTCTGCTCTTGAGCATCAAGAATTTTTTCCCTTTTTTTTAAAACTAGTATTACCTACATTTGTTTTAATCGTATATGGGGTGTCTCGATAGCGTAGTGGCTAACTTGCTGAACTATGACAGCATAGTAAGCGAGTTCGAACTCCACTCGAGCAATTACTTTCACTTTCGGACTAATACCCTTGCTAAATGCATGAACCCTTTATCCCTTCCAGGGTTAAATAGCATCACTACTCTACATTTCCTTTTTTAGTAGTGG
>OY757923.1:77734121-77736621 GCA_963585895.1 Sepioteuthis lessoniana | reverse complement strand
ACTCTGCATTCCCCAAAGCTCCAGCGTAACATTACCATCAGATTGTTTATCCAGGACACTCGTTAGGTGTGGGGTCTTATCTCTCCGCAGAGAAGCAGTCAGTTTATTGAGCACCCTAATGATAATTTGTTTGCACAGTAATATAGTTTAAAATAACTAATAATAATCCTTCGTAAAACCGGCGAGTAGTGGCTAACGAACTGGAAAACGATATAGTAATAAACGAGTTCGAACTCCAGTCGTCCTATTATGTTCACTTTCGGGCTAATACACTTGAAAAAGTTTTAAACCTTCTTATGCCTCAAAGGTATGGGTTAAATAGTACTCCTACAGTTCTTCGAAAAGATGTCTTCGGCAATAAACAACCCACAAAGATTGATATACCATTAAACAAAGAAATCAAACCAAACCTTAGTAAATTATCATGGCTTCAATTACTATTCTTCATACAAACATTTTGCGCTCATATGGCATCAAGTATTCGAATCAAATACAAAAACTTTTATTAGTAGTCTTATTTCTGAGACGAAGCTTGCTGATTTTTATCATTAAGGGTTTTCGGGCTATTGTCTTCATTTTTATTGCTATTTCCACAACGTTTCGGCCGATATGTCCTCCGGCCTTCTTCAGTTGACCAAGTATAGAGATGAATACAATATGGGAACCGATAATTAAAAAGGTTAGTTTTTTTAAAAAATCTTAATATGAGCACAGGTAAAAAATTATGCATAATAGTAGCAGTCCAAGTCAAGTAAGAACATTAAGTTTATAAGTCCAAAAAAATTCAATCTGAACTGTCCAGCAGGACACAGCGTAACGGTTATAGGCGTTGGTTTCCTAAGCTTCTAAGGAGGCAATCATCTGATTGCAGGCGAGTAACAATACAGGAATACTAACACTTATAACCGGTTATGGCTAACGGAATCAGAACAGGCGACTCCCGTGGATTCAATAAAGGATGTAGTTCAAAGGTCCGT
Source organism: Sepioteuthis lessoniana (assembly GCA_963585895.1). Lineage (NCBI taxonomy): Eukaryota > Metazoa > Mollusca > Cephalopoda > Myopsida > Loliginidae > Sepioteuthis > Sepioteuthis lessoniana. The sequence continues at coordinate 77,735,644 of OY757923.1, read as the reverse complement.
AAAGGTTCCCGAGTTCGACAAAACACCTGAAGAAGGCCGGAGGACATATCGGCTGAAAAGTTGTGGAAATATATATGAAGACAATAGTCCGAAAACCCTTAATGATAAAAAATGTTATGCCAAGATGTTAGGGAATTGTGTTCATAGTATATTCCTTTTTGCACATGGTACTATCAAATACGAATCATTTTTGAATAGATCCATTTGACCTATAGATGCGACCAAACAAATATTACCATTCCTGATCAGAGTGAACCTGGCAATTTAAAAGTAACTTTAACTCACCCCCCCCCCCAGATCTCTAGAAATGAAGCCTCATCATCAGGTACAGTTTAGCGTTATACCCAGGATACTCCCTTTTTTTGGGGGGGCGGGGTCATATCCCTCTGCATGAGATACATTCGACATATTCTAAGCGGCGTTGATGGGGCTGGTGCATCAAAAGATAAATGAAGCTTTTAAAGCAGCCTGGCAATAAATCTTTCCCTTAGCTTCATTAGACTATGAATGCATACTTGGATCCCAAAACAGGCCAAGGGAAGGTTATATTAAAGTCTAGCAGTTGTCTACGCAGCAGGTCTCCCTTCTTTATGATACCGATGTTGTACTAGGTGCTATACAATTTGGCCCTAGTGTCGTTGCAGAAGTTATCAGAATGAGACTGAAAACAATGTTGAATAGTCTTAGAGATTCCGGTTACAGGTTTTTTGCCAATCCACCATGGCAAGTTATTCTTCCTCACTGGTAGGGGTTGCAATTTACCACAGGAGCCCAATCTAACCAACAATTAACGCATTACTGGAGGAGATAAAGGGATTCATGCCTTTACCGAGGGCATTAGCACGCAATGAGACGCTAACAGTGTCGTCCGGAATTCAAATTTCTTAATGCCTTGAATGAGAACAAATACCGTAAAACTAGCATAAATAACACGGGGAAAATATCACGAGCACTAAATCTTAAAAAATACTGGAAATACATTTTAGATATATCTTAAAGAATAATAAGTGTGAGACGGTGGGACAACCTCAGGATATTCATTTCTTTGCAATTTATTATGTAAATGTTTTATTGCACGCTATCCACATTCTACTGTGTTTTTATTGTATTTTATGGTTTTGTAACTTCTTTTAATGTACATGGTAAATTTCTATGCATTTTATCTATTTTAGATATGACTTTACGGAAAAAATTACCTATTTCACGTTCTTTATGGTTGATGTTGCAGAGTGACGAAACGTCAGGCGTATTGACATTTGCTGAACTGAAATTTAGTCTAGAAAAGTGGCGCAAAATAAAAATTTGACGTTCATCGAAATTTTCTTTAATGAGGTATCATTACATGTATGCTTGTTTGTATATATATATATATATATATATATAAATGCGAACATAAATACACAATGAAAAGAGTTTTAAAGAAAATTCTAATTACTTTCAAAGGACCTCATTGTACACAACATTTTTTGTTCTTCCACTTTTTGAAAAGTTGTGGCGTATTTTTTCTTTTTTTCACAAATCAT
>OY757923.1:77659121-77729121 GCA_963585895.1 Sepioteuthis lessoniana | reverse complement strand
TATATTTATTTTTGAAATGCTATTTTTTGTTAGAGTTCCAGTGCTGTTGAATTTAGCCATAAATGATATCTAATAATATCCGTTTTGATTGTATAATGTACCATTAGATATGCTCAAGGTATAATGGTTACCCTCAAAAGAAATGGATGCAACCAGAGTTCAAATCCAGGTAGGAGCTTTTGGATTTCACGTAGCGCTAATACACTTGGGAAAGGTGCCTAGAGAACTGTTTTAACACAAGAATTCTCGTTTTTTCATCAAGAAAGGGACTACTCGTCAAGAGGGGGGTCTCTAACAATTATCGACCGAGAACAAACTACAAAAGAAAAAAGAAAGATAGCGAATTATCAGTCTCCATAAAATAATCTTTTAATTTATTGATTAGGTTTATGGATTTTGTTAAGGTGGAGCTCGAAAACAATTGCATAGCATTATTGCTTAGGTTGACAAAAAATAAAAATGTTTAAATCGATAAACCTCTCAAATGTCACTATTTTCTCTACAAAACCCGGTGAAAATTTTCACAGAGTAATATTAACTTCATCGGGTTATAAAAAGATTAATCTCTTTTTCAGTTATGCAACTTTAATTGTGACAAGTTATTTTTGTAACTGTCGACGAAACGTTTTCCCCATTGTCAAGGAAGATTGCCAAATAGACATCGTTAAAGAAAATGAAACAGAATTTTTTTTTATATCTGTTTACATCAGTCCGTTTGTCTCGCCGTCTGCGATCCTTGCTTAATACTCGGCATCATAAGGTAAAGATCAAAGGGAAAGTAGAGCAATGCAGGGAAGAGAATAGCGCCCTCCCCTACACCTCGGTATAGTAGCTATTGAAAAGAGAGCCTTCGGGTCACCCTCGACTAAGTTCGCCAACATTACTTTTATTGTCAAGTTAGAATTAATGCACAAGACAAAAATACAAATATTTAAATCATCAAATCTCTAATGTGTCCCACAAATCTAAAAAAAAAAAAAATTCCTCTTAAATTCTGTAAGATTTTTATAAAAATATACAAATATATAATCTGTAAATTTTTCCGTTAAATGGATTTATCTTTTATGAAATAATTTTCCAATTTATAATCATTGAGCATAATTTTTAATTGTAAATTATTTTTAATTGTAAAATATACATCCAGAAAAATGAAATTAGTTGTCTTTTTTTTATTATTTATTCGTTAGTCTTGCTGTGTGCTATGATCGAAGGATTCACTCCTGACTCGGCATAGATGGGTACTTCAGCTAATTAATTTTATACTAACTATTTTAAATTTTATACATAAGTTTATATATATGCTTTTATGGTAATTATATTTAAGAAATGATGCTAATATAACAGCTGGAATAAATCCCTGATGAAAATAACAGTTCATTAAGAATAACTCTTTTTGCAAATAAGCGACAACAGTTATGCTATGTGGGAATTCTTTAAAGAATATTTTTTAGTTTATCTTGTCTGACAACGGGTCATAACATCGGGGCACCTACTGCGAACTGAAGTCTATGCAATAACGAATGTTCTGTGAAACTAACTTATGAACTGAGACGCCTTTATGAGAATATGTATACCATCCATTTGTGCTTAAGATGGTGTTTATGTGAGCTAGTTTGACCAAGACAGTGAAGTGTCAAATGTGGTATGAAAAAAATGTTTCTTAATACTACCCTTGACAGAACACTAGAAATAAAAACATCTGATGACTTGTTTCTAAGAACGTGAGTTTGAAAAACAAAAGAAAAATAGGCAATCGAGGTAAAGAGACTGTAAATGTCAGATACAGACGACTTCTTTTTTTTTTTTTAAGAGATTTTTTTTCAGCATTCAGAACAAGAAATTACCGTCGGGACAACATTCCATTAACGAAAGAACTTTGTTGCAAGATTTGGTTGGATAAGAAAGGAAAGAATAAGAATGTGTGAAGAAGGAGAGAGAGAGAGAGAGAGAGAGAGAGAGAGAGAGTATAGAGAAAGAAAGAACGAACGAAAGACTGAAAGAAAGAAGTGTAGGAAGAGAAAGGATACATAAGAGAAAGAAAAGAAAAGAGTAAGGGAGTGTGAAATAAAAAGTGCAAAAAAAGAATGTGAAAGAAAGAAAATGAAGAAGGATCTTAGAAAGAAAGAAAGAGAGTAAGTATGTGTGAAAGAAAGAAAGAAAGAAAGAAAGAAAGAAAGAAAGAAAGAGCCAGTATACGTGAGAGAGAAAAAATAAGAATACGTGGAAGAACAGGAGTGTTACGATGTGTGAAAAAAGACGATGTATTAAAGAAAGAAAAGGAAAGAGTAAGGATCCATAAAAGAAACAAAGATGGCGTCTGAATGTGTCAAAGAAAAGGAGAATGTAAGGGCGTGGGAAAGAAAGAAAAACAAAAACGTTGTCCTACGTTATCTTATCAGAAATAGAAATCTTTCGAATAATCAAACTTTCCAAAAACTTTCTTGCAAGGTAGACGAAAACAAGCCATGGACAATCTGTAGATTTTCACATTTTATTAAAGGCTCTCTAGCCTATAAATACCCGTACGCCACATTTACCATGCTTTCTTTAATACGACACAAGAATGAATATAGAGAAATAAGTGCTACATTGTATTCCACGAGGCTACTAATTGGGGAGTCTACCTGTCTAGAAGAACAGCATTAAACATCTTGCCGTTTACCTGATCCCAGATACTGTCGCTTAACACGGGTCGGAAATATAAAATTATCTAACCCTAAGCAGACCTCCAATACTAATTTGGTTTTTGAATTTTTTTAGAAACCGGAAGTACCAGTTCGGCTATTGTGCTAGGAAAATGGTAGTACCAGTTCTGGTATTGTTATCTGTTAATAAAAAGGTGATATCTCTTTCTCTCTCTCTCTCTCTCTCTCTCTCTCTCTCTCTCTTACCTGAGACTTGTGTCGAACCTATTGCTCTTAACTTGCCGAGCGAGTGTAACGGTTAACACCAAAGGAAATGGGTTCGGCGACGCGAATTCAAATCCAGAACGAGGCAGTTTGTGTTTCACTTTTGCGTTAATATCCCTGGCAAAGGTAAGAATCTATCTATTCTCCCTCCAACTATGGACAAATTGTGGAACGTACTGGATTATTTGTACTTAGTAAGGTGACCAGTCAAGAAAAACTGGACTTAAAGCAGTGCAGGCCTCTTAAAAATTGACCTTGTGTCATATCCTGTTCTTGGTGGTGGAATAGATTAAATTCACACTTTACGTCCTTTAATTCTAATAACAACCATGAAAAAAACCTGTCATGAAATTCGAATAACTGCTCGTTAATTCTAAGTGATAATACAATAGAGCTACGATGTCACATGTCAAACTTGAAGAACCATCTCTAAAACTAATAAATGATATTTAATTAAATGTTAACTATTATTTCAATTAGAGAAATAACTCGCTTTTGTTTTCTTTTGAAGTCTGAACCTTTGTACAATCAATTATGTTTTGCAACGATAAGACTTGCGGCTGATTGTTATGTACGGTTATTTAGTATAATGGCATATCAACCCTTTTTGTTTATTTAGTACCAAATCCTTTATTGGTTGTTGGTTGGGTTGGGTTGGGTTTTATTGCATATCAACCATTGTATATTATTTAATGCCAAATCCTCGTCATACATATGATTTGTAAACGCATAGTTTGCAGATGACATTTTTAAACAAGTCAGAGCTCATTTGTTTGCTAACAGTAAAATAGTTTTAGATATAATTTGTAAGTCAATTGTTTGTCGGTAATCTTATTTTTAAATGGGCCAGAGCTAATTTGTTTATGCAAACGTATTACTATTGTTTGCACTCAGTTATTCAATATTAATCATTCAAAGACATTGAAGTGGTTACAAGTATTTCTATTTAACTTTAATTATTCTTTTCAACACTATTCATTGATATTTACACACTCAAACAGTTTCAAGTATTGTTATGTAATATCAGTAATTCAATTTTTGGCAGTTAAAGAGTTTCAGGTTTTACTATTTAACACTAATAATGCCATTCAACTTTACTCGTTCGTTTGCACATGGTTAAATGGTTCCAAGTATTGTTACATATCATTCGCAATTCAATTAAAAATCAGTCTTTAAACAGTTAGATGGTCAAACAGTTTTACTTCTAACAATTCAATTAAACATGTCATTTGCTTGTACTCAGTTTAAATGTCAAAAAGTTCGATTGAACCACAGATAGAACCCTATCAGGTGCTACCACTCCGGACCAGCGTGGACCTGGGATCAATAGCAATGAAGGGGTACTTCACAGTCCCCAAAATTCCAGGGTTGCTGTCTCAAAACCAGATTGTTTAATGTCATATCCAGGGCACTCGTTGGTTTTTTTTTTACTCTTCTGTAGATATGTAGTCGGTGTATTCTACAGCCCTAGCTAATTGAGCTAAAATCCTTTGTGTGTGTGTATGTGTGTGAGAGAGAGAGAGAGAGAGAGAGTAAGAGAGAGAGAAATTTATAAGCTAATAGTTTGTAAGTAACTTTGTTTTTGAATAAGTCAGAGCTCATTTGTTTGCACACAGTTAAATGGCTTTAGATATTACTATTTAACATTAGTAATTCTATTTATCACGTATTCCGATCTAATTTGATAATAGTCTTTTCTCTTTTTTTTACACACAGTTAATCATATTACAAGTCAGAGCTCATTTGTTTGCACACAGTTAAATGGTTTCAAAAATCCCATTCAACATCAGTAATTCTATTTAAGTATTCGTATCTTTTATGAACAACTTGCACAAAGCTGTATGGTCATAAATAATTGATAAAAATTCAGATCAAAGATTAAACAGTTCTATTTGACCCATAGATGGGACCCTAACAGGTGCTACCACTTTGGTTCAGAGTGGACCTGGGAGTAATGATAATGAAGGGGTGCATCACAATCCCCTTACTCCAAAACTGGAGCCTAAATATCAAATGCAGTTTAATTTCTTACTCAGGGCACTAAATGGTTCCAAGGATTTCTTTCTAACACTAATAATTCTTTTCAATGATATTCATTCGTTTGCACTCAGTTAAATGCTTTCAAGTATTGTTATTTAGCACTAATAATTCTAAATAATTCTATTAATTCTTAATCCTTTGTTTGTCAACAGTTAAATGGTTTTGAGTATAGTATATGATTGAATATTTTTATTTGGGGGCCTTAGAAGTTCAGGGTGAACTTAATTACAATGAAGGGGTACTTCCGAAAGCTCCAGAACTGGAGCCTCACCATAAGACGAGGTTTAGAGTCATACCCAGAACACTAGTTGGGTGGGGTGTCTTACCCTCTTGCAGAGATACAATCTGCGTATTCTACCGCCCTATACGGTTTATTATTCAGAGAAGATTCCTCTGAATAATAACCCCAAACCTTTCTCCATGAGAATTTTTTTTTACCTTTCTTTTTAACTTTCTTCATAAATATACATACCAAATTTTATAGCTCTACATCAAACCATTTGGTCATCTATAGAGGAAAGAAAAACTCTTCCCAATTACTAATGTAAAATCTATGTCACGTGAAACATGTAGTCATGACACCTTTTTTAAGTGGTACTAACCTTAGATCATTAATAAATGTAATAATTATAGGACTGAATTTTATATAAAGCATTCTCATTTTTTTAAATGTTCACTATATTATTCTCTGTATTTGTCTTAACCTTTTACTAAAAAGAAACACAGCCCAGTCGGTTATGGCTATCGAATACACCGACTGCATCTCGATAGAGCTCTCCAACGAATGTCCAGGGTATTACATAAAACAATCTGATGGTGACGATCCAGTAATTCTGCAGCTTTTGGTAACCCTTCATTGCTGCCTAGGTACACTCTGGCTCAGAGTGATAGCACCTGATTGGTAGCACCTGATAGGATTCTATCTATGGTTAGAATAGAACTGTTTGACATTTAAACTGAATACAAACAAATTGAATTATTAGAAATAGAACTGTTTGATCCTTTAACTGTGTGTAAGCAAATGACTAATGTTTAATTTAATTGCTAGTGATTCATAGCATTTATTGGAACTATTTAAATTTGTTAATTTGTGCGAAACAGAACTGTTTGATCATTTAACTGTTTATCAACAAAATGTGTTAACAAATCATAAATTTAGTTTATATGTAAAAACAGTATTTGGCATTAAATAACCAACAATGGTTGGTATGTCATAAAACCAAACAAAACTGTTACTGTCGTAGCAAATGGAATCGGCGACTCGAGTTCAAATCCAGGGTGAGTTTATTGCATTTCCCTTTGTGCTAATGCCCTTGAAAAATACATGAATCCATTTATTCTCCCTTAATTATGAGTAAATAGTAGGATAGACTTGATGAGGCGAACCAACCTAGGATAACGAAAACCAGCTGTACTCCACTACAAAATTGACCTTGTGTCACAACCTACAAATGGCAGAATATTGTGTAAATACATACTGCAAACTTCTAAGTGAGCCAGATGTTAACGGATTTGTACACGGTCTTTCCTTTTTATATAGATTCCCGTTGATAACTGTTTGTCAGAGACCTCTCTCGATAAGAGTCTCGCCTTTCTTTAAGAAGAAGGAAATAGCTACGCATGTTAAATTCGGTAACTCCCCATGCGTAGTAAGGTGTAATAAAACCCAACTAAACCAAATCCTATATTTAGTATGTATAACGAGGATTCGACATGAAATCCACAATGGTTGATATGCCATAAAACCAAAACAAACCAAACCAAATCATATATATTTAATATATATATAAAGAAGATTTGGCATTAAATAACCTACAATAGTTGAAAACCTAACCAAACCAAATCAAATATATTTGATATATATGTCTAAAGAGGATTTGGCATTACATAACCAATAATTGTTGACATGCCATAAAACCAAACTAAACCAAAGCATCTACACCACTATCACCACATTATCTCTTTCTAAGGAATAGGTTTTAGCAGGGTATGTAGTCCAGGAAAAAAATTACGTTTATACGTCAGTCATTTGATTCGTGGTAAATTTCTAAAGTCGTTTCAGTTGTGAAGTAAGTGAACGGGTGGTTAATTTGAGGTGTTTGCAGTATTGGTGGTTCTTGATATTGCATGGGTGGTAGAATTTAGTGGATTTTATTGTCGGTTTCTTATGGATTACTTTATTATCTAGTATATTGCTGCTACCTATAGAGATTTGGTTTCTATATTTAATAGTATGTCAATCTTTGTGTGTTATTTACTGCCAAAACCATCCTTGTGGAAGAAAAGGCGTGACAGTATTTAACAAATATCTTGAAGGATAAGGGATAACATAACTTTTTCAAGGGTATTAGACCGAAAGTGAACTGGAGTTCGAACTTGTTTACATCGAGACAGCAGTCCATCACGCTAACCATTACACCACGAGGACCCAGCCTCATTCACTCTGCTTTCTCAGAGATTGGTTTACGATTGACTTGTAAGCTTGTTTCTTGAAAAATTACTTTTCTTTTTGTTTGTTTGTTTGTTTGAGTTTTATGGCATATCAACCTTTGTAGGTTGTTTAATGCCAAATCCATTTTTATTCAAATAATCAGTTCTATATCAAACAATTCAGTTTAGCATAAGTACAGTTTAATAGTCAAAAATGTTTCTATTTCAAGCTATTCAGTTTATTCAAACAGTTCTATTTCAAACAATTCAGTTTAGCATAAGCATAGTTTTTGTTTAAGCTGTTAAATGTAAAAACAGTTCGATATCAAACTATTCAGTTTAGCGTAAGTACAGTTTTAATGTCAAAAACAGTTCCATTTCAAACAACTCAGTTTAGCATAAGTACGCAGCTTAGTTCTATTGGACGCATAGATAGGATCCTCTCAGGTGCTACCACTCCAGGCCTGAGTGGACCTGGGAACGATGGTAATGAAGAAGTACTCTGCATTCCCCGAAGCTCCAGCATTACTGGAATCTTACCATTAGATTGTTTAGTGTCATACCCAGGACACCCGTTGGGAGGAGTGACTTATCCCTCTGCAGAGGTTCAGTCGGTATATTCTACAGCTCCAGCGCCGACTGGGCAACAATTACCTTTAGGTGATGTCATTGTAATAGGTGTTGCTGTGCCATTTAGTAAAATCGGGTTATTATCATACAAACGACTTGTAAATTATTCCTCGGCAAAATTGCACACTGGTAGCTAATAAACGTATTAGAAACATTCATTTTTATGTCATCACACTGATGAAATATAGCTATAAATATCAAGACCTAAAAGAAACTTCCTACCAACGTCTGTAGATCCACTGATAAAGACCTCCAACAAAATGGCGCCTGCTTCAGAGGCATGCGCATGAATACAGGACTTTACATATCGACGTCACTGTAGTCGTTATCGAGTCTATCTCTCGACTAAAGAAATAAATAATGAGTAAAACTGGACAGCTAGGCGTAAGCGTTCGCTGACACTAATATAAAGACGACACGAAAGAAATAGAAAAATGTCTCTGGTTGTCAGTGTCAGATGATCTGTCATCATCCCTACGTAAAACAGCGCGTCTCTACGGTTTTGGCGCCCGCCCTCTTGTCAAAAATCCAGCGTCAGACTTGAGGTTTTAATGACATCAATGTCCAATTCTCCCAGCGAAATCACGGACATTTTAGATATCGATCGATTCGGCTGGACTGAAACAACTAATGGCGTTTGCTTTGAATTCTCAACACTTGTAAATGTAGGCGAGGGGGCGGGGAAGAGACAAACTTTTAGAACTGTTCGACAAAAAAAAGAATTTTATTCTAATTTGCAATATCTTTTATTCTTAGTCCTTTTCCATCAATTATAGCTGAACATTTAGAAAAAAAGGTTATTAATAATGTTTATGAATAGATTCAATAATGTGGAGTACCCCTTCATTGCCATGGCTCCCAGGCCTCCTCTGGCCCAGAGTGGTAGTACCTGATAGGGTCCTATCAATGGATCAAATAAAACTGTTTGACATTTGAACTGTGAGCTTATGCTAAATTGAATTGTTTGAAATAGAATTGTTTTTACATTTAACTGTGTGTAAACAAATAATTCATCTAAAGAAATGTGTTAAGAAATCGTATATTTAATTCATATGTATAAAAATCGACTTGGCATTAAATAACCAACGATGGTTGATATGCAATAAAACTAAACCAAACCAATATCATCAAGGCATGCCGACAACTCGGATTTCTTTCTTTCTCTCTCTCTCTCTCTCTCTCTATATATATATATATATACATATATATATATATATATATCACATTAAGAGAAATATGATGGTGCAGTTTGATACCATATCAAAAGATAAGTTTGAGAGGTACTTCGACCAATGGTAAATTTGTTAGAATACGTGTATTGAATGCCAACTGGACTGTTTTCGTTTATTGTACATTTTTGCCTTGGTAAATTGAGCTTTAGTCTCGAAACTTTTTGATCACACTTCCTATACACAGTGCTACTTGAATTAAGTTGCTTCATCATCAAAACGTGCTGATAGCCCTGATCTCTCTCTCTCTCTCTCTCTCTCTCTCTCTCTCTCTCCGTTCCGATTGGGCATCACTCTTGGTATGTCCTCTAGACGGCACCCAGCGTCCGTAGAGAGCTGGCGAATATAAGTTTAGCTGGTCGGCCAATATTGATATTATGCTGGCCGACTAGTAAACCATACTGTAGCTCTGACATGGTTGCTGCTCAGAATTTTTAAATCTAAACGACATTTGGGTTTACATTGTAACAGCGTTCCATAATATTATTGATACTTCTTTTTAGAAAAGAGTGAAAGATTCTAATTGCTATTTCATAGTTATCTCGGTTATATCGAGAATTTGATGTTCAGCACGACGGAGACCCAACAAAACCATCATACACTTGCAAATTGAGCTAAAAACTGCTTCATCTCAGATAAAACATTTTTAATTTATTAATCTAACAAAAAAATATTGCAATGCCGTGCTATTTTTGTTGGGCTACGTTTAGATACATATTTTGTATGAAAATTTAAATGTATTGCTCTTATAAAAACCACATTATAATGTGCCGTTACGTTCAAATACACTCTTGGTAAACTCTCTTTGACCTACGAGGTGCCTTCAATAAGTTTCCCGACTTTTTTGTACAGGCATTTAAAATTGTCATAGACTCTTGAAAATTCAGTATCTAATTGCTATACATGTTATGAGATGGCTGACCAATTTTCAGGATTTCAGGTTCAAATCAACAGCTATAGCAGCAATTGGAATACATCCAACTAAAGCCTGATTGTCACAGCTGGTGAATTTCAAAAATGCAATCTGGACGTGAGGACACTTTAGAAGAGCGATATGCAATAAAATCCAGTTTTAAACTTGGAAAAATGCCACAGAAACGTATGAAATACTTCCGACTGCTTTTCGACCATCTTGCATGAATCAAGCATCGGTTTTTGAGTGGCATAAGAGATTCAAGGAAGACACGGAATCTGTAAGGGATAATGAGAGGTCTGGGAGGAGTAAGGAAGTCAGAACACTAGAGTTGATTGGCCAAATAAAGAATTTCATGGCTAAAGACCGTCGTGTGTCTATAGAAACAATAAGTGCACAGTTTGATGTCAGTGTGGGAACTGTACACACAATTATTCGCGAGGAACTGAAGATGCGGAAGATTTGCGCGAAGTTTGTTCCAAGGGTGCTCAGAAAATATCAGGAAGAAAGACGTTGTCCTGACCGCAGGAAGATGGTCGAGCTGATCAATTCTGATCCCGCAGTTCTTGATGCTCAGGTGACATGTGATGAAAGCTGTGTCTACTGCTATGACTCAGAGACCAAGAGACAGAGTTCCCAGTGGAAGCATGCTGGTTCTCCTAGACACAAGAAGGCCAGACAGAGCAAATCCACCTACAAACTTTTGATGATCCCTTTTTTTGACAGCACTGGCATGATTTACATGCACTGGGTTCCCACTGGACAGACAGTCAACAAGGAATAATTCTATGTCTGGAAACTTATTTAATGAGTCTCGTATGACACTAAACTGCATCTGAGGTTTATTTGGTTTGGTATGGTTTAGTTTTATGGCATATCAACCATTGTGGGTGATTTAGATCATCTTTATACTTATTTATTAAATATATATGATTTGTAAAGACATTTTTATGACACTTTTAAACGAGCCTGATCTCTCTTTTTTTGCACAGAGTTAAATGGTTTTAGGTATTGCTATATAACAGTCATAATTCAACATTAGTCAGTTGTTTTCACACAGTTAAATGTCAAACAGTTCTATTTCAAGCAATTCATTTTAGCATAAGTCAACAAAATTAAATGGTTCCAAGTGTCCCTATGTATCACTAACGGTTCAAATAAACATCATTCGTTTATTTACAAACGGTTAAAGGATCAAACATTTCAATTTCTTACAATTCAATTTAGCATAAGTCATTTGTTTGCTCTCAGTTTAAAAGTCAAAAGGTTCTATTTGACCCATCAAGTGCTACCACCTCGGGCCAGAGTGGACCTGGGAGCGATGGCAATGAAGGGGTACTCCGCATTCCCCAAAGCTCCAGCATTACTAAAGCCTCACCATCAGATTGTTTAGTGTCATATTTAGAACACTTGTTGTTGGGGGGGTCTTAATCCTCTGCAGAAATGCTGTCAGAGTATTCAACAGTCCTAGCTGACTAGGCTATTAGATATTGAGGCTCCAGTCTTGGAGATTTGGTAATTATGGAGTACCCTTTCATTGCTATTACTCCCAGGTCTACTCTGATCCGTATCGGTAGTACATGTTAGGGTCCCATCTATAGCTCAAATTGAACTGTTCAATTATTCATTAAGGATTATCATAGTTAGTTATTTGGAACCATACAGCTGTGTAAAAATTATTTATATTACATGGGAATACTTTATTGATAGAATTACTATTGTTGAATAGCAATACTTGAAACCATTTAACTGTAAGCAAATAAATGATTAATATCAAATAGAATTGTTAGTTTTAGATAAGAATACTTGTAACCATTTAACTGTGTGCAAATAAATGATTAATATCAAATAGAATTGTTAGTTTTAGATAAGAATACTTGTAACCATTTAACTGTGTGCAAATAAATGATTAATATCAAATAGAATTGTTAGTTTTAGATAAGAATACTTGTAACCATTTAACTGTGTGCAAATAAATAAGCTCTAAAAACTCGTTTAAAAATACAGTTCCCAACAAACTACTCATAAATCTCACACGCGCAAGATATATATAAACAGTATTAGGCATTAAATAACCCACCAAGATTGATATGCCATAAAACACTAACAAATATATGAGGGTACAACATTTCAATTAAATATGTAAACCACTGGACTAACTTGACAGATAATTCATCTAAAGTAGTGAAGGCCTTTGTAGAACCAGCCACACTTTTCGGATGATTTGATAACAGAAGTATGGTGCATCGATATACCTCAGCTTCTATCGAACAACACTCCTCAGGTTTTCACTTCGGATTGTTTCTTCTCCTAGACTTGTTTCTCTACAAAGCCAAAGGAGTCCATTCTATTTAACTATTTTACCCATAGCTGAAAGGAGAAGACATGGATTCATGCTTTTCCTGACGTCAAATACATGACGATAACCGTAACGAGTACATAAATAAATAAATAATTGGTAAACTCATTGGTAGAGAAAATCTAAAATATTAGTTATATATTTGCTGTCACTCAGACTCCAGTGAAATACCTACAGTTAATGCTGGTTTGAAAGACCCACGTAGGGTGAAATGATAATTAAATTAGTTTGGAATGTAAGCGAAACGGTGGGTGAAGACTCGAAACATAAGTGGATACGAAAATAAATATACCACACACTTTTTAAATTTGTTATCTTCGTTGATATGCTGAAATTTTACTTGTTTCCAAATATTTCAAAAATTCTCTGCTGCACTATCGAAAAAATTTTTTTCATATTTTCCTTATATATATATATGTGTGTGTGTGTGTGTGTGTGTGTGTGTGTGTGTGTGTGTGTGTGTGTGTGTGTGTGTGTGTGTGTGTGAAAAACAAAAACGTAGCTGGAAAATTCAGTAAGAATATGAAGAACAGAAAAATTAGTAGTAGCACTTCCCTCTTCTCCTCCCCAAGTCACGTGACGAACTTTTTGACAAAAAGCCGATAAAGCAAAAAGTGGCGGATAAGGATGGTTAAAGTAGTTTAGAATATATTTGAAACGGTGGATAAAGATCAGGCATTGTGGAATACCACAAAATAACTCGAGTTACAACAACTAAACAGTGTTATCAGTTATAAGCCAATCCACGCAGAAAGTAACTGAATAAGTAAGAAATGAATCAAGATTTAAACCTAATAGGTTGGGGAAAAAAAGGTAACCATTAAAATTTTTCTAAGAACTTAGTAAGTTTAAAACAGGTGTTTTAATTATTTTTTCAAGGGCTCGCTTAAGTGTCCTCTTTTCTGTCAGAGTATCGGGACACAGATAATAATCAACCTCTGGCTCTTATATAGCCACAGTAAACAACCCATGAAAAATGACAAAACTAAATCAATGTGGGACCCAGACAATAGTCTGAGTGTCATGATCGGCAGGTGCTCCCTCTATAGTCAGCATGCGGGATCCGAACAGCTAGTCTGTTGGCTAGTCCAATTTCAGTACACAAACAACAAACAAAGAAACCACTCAACTGAGTGACACCAACTAAAAAAATCAACCAGAGAAAACAACAAAAATTGTCACAGTTATTTTAAGAGTAATCCTACACAGAGAAGGTATAGAAAAAGAATGATTGAAATTTAGGCAGAATCAGCCAAACTTAACACAAGCCAAATACTTACTGGCCAAGCAAGAATGATATTTAAAAAAAGATTTTTTCTGACTTTGAGATCAAAGAAATTTCTGGAAAAGTAAATAGTGAAGAATATGAACAAGATCTCCCTACACGAATCGAATCAGTATGTACTAAAAAGCAAGAGCCCCCGAGCCGACTTGAAACGGAAAATACTGAAAATTAAAACACCACAGACCCTAACACTACCAAAAATGTTGACACAAGACGAAGTAATTGTAGATTTTATAAAGAAAATCAAGACTGAAAAGAAGACTATTCAACTATCCTTTAGGAACCAAGACTGGAAAAAAGTTAAAGTAGAAAGAAAAAATGTAAACAAATTATTACCGAATATTCCAATGGGAAACATCACTGAACTAAACGAGCTAATTCATGCAGGAGTGAAATCAAATTGTGATAAAATCGGTGTTCCTCTTGAGAATCCGAACAAAAAAAGAAAAACCTTGAAGGAGAGGTAAAGAAATTGTGACAACAAAGTGCTAAGAAAGAAAAAATACACAGAAATATGCTGGGATGAATTGACCAAAGCAAAACTAAAGGCTAATCTGAAAAAACAACTTGAAGAAATAAATCCAAATATATTGGCGAAAGGGAGACTCAGAAGATAAAGGGACAGGATCATGCAACACAAACAAAATAGAACATTCTAAAATAACGAAAAATATTCCAGCAAAATGTCGGTGTAGAATACCCGAGGACAAACCAACAATCGGATGCAAAGGAAGCAAAACAAATTTAGAGAAAAATATGAGAACGGAAAGAACATTACAGAAAGATCCAATGGATAAATTACATAGAAAAAGAATTAAAGGTCTCGAAAAAGATCCTAAAGCTGACATACACCTGGAATTACTCAGAGCAACACTCGAAAAAGTACCAAACTCAAAAACGCCCGGCCATGATGGCATACATGGATTCTGGTTTTAAAAATTCATGATCATCCTTGACAGACTGTCTCTTAAACTGAGTAGATCCCTAGAAGAAGCAAGAATACCCGAATAGAAGACTAAGGTGAAAACTACTGATTCGGAAAGACAACCAAAAGGGAACCAACGCCTGCAAATGATAACGTGTCTACCTATGACGTGGAAAATCCTAACTATACTGATTGAGGAGGAGATCTATTATTCGTTTGTACCCAGAACAGAAAGAATGCCACAAGCAAACCAGGGGAATAAGTGACTTACTGTACATTTGATCAGCCAATCCTCAAGTTGAGCAAAACGAGGCGGAAAATGTAGCCTTGACGTGGATTGACAACAAAAAGATCCATGACATAATCCCGAAAACTTGGATAATAGATAGTAAGGAAATGAAGAAATCATCAGACAAAGCCATGAAACTCATCTCGAAAGCCATGAAAACTGGAAAGTGGAATTAACAGCTGGAGGAAAAACTTTAGCAGAGGTGAAAATCCAATGAGGCATCTCCCACGGTGATGCACTTTCGCCATTACTATTTGTAATTGCAATGATGCTACTCAGTTACATATATAAGAAATGGACTGGGGGCAACAAATTTACAAAATTACAAGAAAAAAATCAATCACCTTATATATATGGATGACATCAAGTTGTTTTCAAAAAATGAAAAAGAATTGTTGACTGACACAAATAATAAGAATATACAGCCAGGATTTTGCAATGTAATTTAGCATAGGAAAATGTTCCATGCTCATAATGAAAAATTAAAAAAGTAAAATTATGGAAGGAATAGAAATGCCAAATCAAGAAAGAATCAGAACTCTTCAAGAAAAGGAAAAATACAAGTACTTACAAATACTTGAAGCAGACACCATCAAATAAGCGGAAGTGAAAGAAAATATAAGAAAAGAGAAATTCTGACGAACGAGAAAACTTTTGGAAACCAAGCTCTGCAGCAGAAATTTTATCAAAGGGATAAATACCTATGCAGTCCTTCTTGTAAGATACTCGGGACCATTCTCAATATTTGAGTTTTGTTTAACAGCATATCAACCTCTGAGGGTCATTTAATGCCAAGAAAGGTTAGGATTTTTAATTCTTAATATTGGCAAGAGAGGAACTCTGATAAATGAACCAGAGGACAAGAAAGTTAATAATGATGCACAAGGCCTTACATCTGAGAGATGAGATAGACAGACTAGAGTCATCAGAAAAAAAAGAGGATAAGAACTCGCCAGCATTGAAGACAACATGGATGTATTGATAAGAAGATACAAGGACAACATTACAAAGAGTAAAAAAAAGACTAATTACTGCGGCTAGTGACGGCACAACAAAAACTAGAAAACTGGGATTTAAAAATACAAACAGATCACCTAATCCCGACCAAGGCGCCTCTGGTGGTGTAATGGTTAGCAAGCTCGACTAGCAAACCTACACGAGTGAGTTCGAGTCTCATTGGGTGCCCCTTTCATATGGCCTTGTGCCACATCTAAGCAAAAAGCTTAGTAAATTTCCACCTAATCCCGACCACAAAACCAGATTTAGTGATAATTAACAAAAAAATGAGACCGTTCCAGCGGACCACAGAGGGAAAATCTAAGAAAGCCTCCCCCCCTAAAAAAGACAACTACTTAGACCTTGCCAGAGAACTAAGAACGACGTGAAAAGACGAGTGGTAGCATTTGTAATTGGTGCGCTTGAAACGTCTCCCAAAGGCTTGGAAAGGGAACTGGAAGAGTATAAAATCCAGATTACAGTATTGTTCAGATCGGCCAGAATACTGAGAAGAGTCCTGGAGACTTGAGGAGATTAGCAGTCACTCAGACTACAATGAAGGACCATCAATTAACGATGCCGGGAAAAACTCGTAAAGAGAATTATAATAATAATAACTGTATAGGTCTTTCAAGTGACTAACAAAGGAAATTTGTACATGAGATGACCTGTACATGGTTGCGAGAGGGAAACATCAAGAGAGAAATTGAATCCCTTTTTGGTAGCACAAAACAATGCCTTAAGGACAATCACATAGATAATACACAGGAGAATAGCGAGTCGACATAGAGAATAATAATCGAATTCAACAGACTAAAATAAAAGGAATATAGAATAGGCTCGAATGGGCAGGAAAGGTGATCCACCGGGAATTGCGCAAGAGACTATGACGTAAGGAAGAGAAAATAGAGATATTTAAAATTTCCGGGTATTTTCCGAACAGTGCAAGAAAATTCTAGGTGGTGCAGTTCTTATACTGTCAATCCCAGCTGAAACAATTTTTGAAGCTTTATTCTTGAAAGAATTTATCCGGATTATGGATCACTTCCAAGTGAAAAAGCTTCTTGATTAATATATATATAGAGAGAGTATTCGCCAATGGTCTGGGAGACCGGGGTTCAATCCCAGGTTGAGTCACACGAAAAACTCAAAAAATGGTACTTGATTCCGCCTTCACTGGCCATTATAAGGTAAGGATCAAGGGTAAAGTGGAGCAATCCAGGGAATAGAATAGCGCACTCCCCTACATTTCTGTGTTGTAGCTATTAAAAAGGGAGCCTTCTGGTCACCCTCGACTAAGGTCGCCAACTTTACTTTTTTTTTACTTTATATATATATATATATAATCTTTATATATATTTACTTTATATATATATATATATATATATATATATATATATATATATATATATATATATATATATTAAATCTTTTCATAGGAAAGCCTTTTTATATAAAAAGAAAAAGAAAAAATTCACTTCCTCGGTGTCATCATAAATTTATTTCTGGTTGTGAAACCATCATCAGATAAAAACGAAAGAAAGCTTTTATTTGGGTGTTTTTATATTTGCTTCCGGCAAGAATGGGATATGAAAAAAATTCCTTATTTTTATTTTTTTTTCATCAAAATAATTAGAATAATCTTTTAATGTATTTTTTTATGTTTTTTTAATCAAGAAAAACATTTTAACGGTGAAGATATTATATCTATTATTATTTTCCCTTTATACAATGTTTATACAATCCTATAAAAAAAACGTTAATTTAAATACTACTGAAAATTAAAAAACCTCATTCCGGAAAAAGTAAAAAGTGGTATGCGACTTATTTAAATTTATAGATAAAATCTGCATTCATACTTCCGTTGGAACTATTATGTTTTATCAATATTAAATAACATAATTCGTGTTATCAGGAAATAATAATTCAGTGTTAATCTTAATTTACAAAAACTAATCCTAACTATCAAAATTATCGTAAGATTCATGTTATTTATATTAAGGAGAAATTAACATATCGATAATTAAATCAATCGTAATAAGCAAAGAATTAATATGTAATTCACATATCGAATGTTAAGTTATCGTAATAAGTAAGTAACTAAGATGTAATAGACATTTTATTAAACTATATAGATATTTTATTAATGTAACTGATAATTTTTTATAAAAATTTATTAGATATTCGCTTTTTAATTTGTTTTTACCAATAGAAAAAAACGGTGTAATAAAAACTGTGTAGTACCGGTATACCAATCCTCGGTCACGGCGCCAAATATACCAATTATGGTATCTCTTTGTCACAACCTTGTCCGCCTCCCTCCAATCTCTCTGCTACAACGCGGGAAAAAACAGATCAAAAGTTCCTTCCAGGAAAGTGACCATGCACTGCCCTGCCCCACGCTGTGATTCTTTAAAAGTAAGGCCGATGGCCACGTCTGAAAGGAAGAGGGTTTACTGGCAGCTGAAGACTGGATTCCGAAGGGTACATATATTGCAGAACAAAAAAAAATAACTCCGATTTCTGCAGTAGACAATAAAAAAAAAAATTTATAAAACTTTAAAGTTACCGATGGCGACAAAAATCTGCGGATGTGACGTATAATGGTCTAAGGCGGCAGTTTGACGAGGGTTAAGTTTTCTTAACTACAATTTGTCTCAGCGGCGGACTGGCGATATATGAGTTGGCAGCGCAAAGCACAATTCCAATCTGTTGGTCCCTGTCTGGTCTTCGTTTGCTTCGTCTGGAACCGAACTGCTTCGCTCTCTCTGCCACCAACTTACAAGGGTCTAGGTTTTCTTAACGACAACTTATTCCAGCGGCGGACTGGCGATATATGAGTTGGCAGCGCAAAGCACAATTCCAATCTGTTGGTCCCTGTCTAGTCTTCGTCTGCTTCGTCTGGAACCGAACTGCTTCGCTCTCTGCCACCAACTTATAATGGTCTAGGTTTTCTTAACGACAATTTATTCCAGCGGCGGACTGGCGATATATGAGTTGGCAGCGCGAAGCACAATTCCAATCTGTTGGTCCCTGCCTGGTCTTCGTCGGCTTCGTCTACTTCGTCTGGTACCAACTGCTTCGCCTCTCTCTGCCACCAACTGCTGAGTTCGAAAATCAGCCTGCTATATAATAATTGCCAATATTCTGGGTAGGTTCTGACTGAGGCAGGGGTGATCTCTATAACGTCATTTTCAACTCATTAGATATTCATCATGTCTTTTTTTTCAATTCTCGTCATCAGAAAGGGTCCAACCCCCTTTTCACTACTTTCACAGAGTCGTCCCTCTCACTACCCTCGTAGTGAGGACTACGGGAGGATAGCTTTCCTCCTACCAACATAGTTTCTCTCATTTTACTGCTTATGACATCATCGTGCCAGACAGCCTTCACACCATCAACAAAGATTCCCTTGTTCACCTTTCAACACCTTTTCTCCCTGTCACTGCAATCAGGTGAGAGACACAGGTCACGGGTTATCTTCCCTGATTGTCAAATTTCTAATTTTCATTTTTTTTTTCTTTCAGGCTTGGGAATTGTTCATGATATCCTAAAACAACATATTTTTTCTTTCTTCCTCTATTTGCGATTTTACTTGTGACCAACTTGGTCACCCCCATTACCTGTCAACATCTTTCCATTTTCTGTTTTGACTATTGTCAAAAATTCTTTTTCAGAATTTTCAATTCTTTTTCCCTGACATTTCAATTTTACACTTCTTGGCAATTATATTTGGCTACTCAACTTTTTGGTTAACCCTTCACGTACCGCCATCGACCAATATTGTCATACCGGGATAATTCCTACTTGTTATAAGTCTATTAATCTTATTTTTCATTAATTATTATTTTTATCTTATTATTTTATCATAAAAACATAGTTATACTTTAACTATAAATCTAATTGTATTCTTTATTAGAAAAATCTATCTTAAATTAATTAATTATTATCTAATCTATTTTCTAAAAATTATGGAATAATATTTCAGTGGTCCGGGAGACCAGGGTTCAATCCCAGGTCGTGTCATACCAAAGACTTTAAAAAAGTACTTGATACCTCCTTGCTTAACACTCTGCAATATAAGGTTCGTATCAAGGGTAAAGTGGAGAAATCCAGGCAAAGGAGTAGCGCCCTCCCCTACACCTTGGTGTAGTAGCTATTGAAAAAGAAGCCTTCTGGTCGCCCTCGACTAGGGTCACCAACTATTCCAATATATAAAATTAAAAATATATAAGTCACTTAATAAATGGTAGTTAAATGTATTTAATGTTGATAATATATGAAGTTAAATTATACTAAGAATTTTGTTCTATGTCTACATGCCGAAATCATTTCTTTTCTAGTATTAAGCAAATTTCATTTTAAATATTTTACAATACATATTTTCTCTTCTAAGCATAAATTACACTTACTATATAAACTGTTTGTCGAGGAGAATCTTTTAATTATTCACACAGTGTGTGTGTGTGTGAGAGAGAGAGAGAGAGAGAGAGAAAGACTAAAAGAATACGAGAATATGTCTACGTATGTAGAAACAGGCAGAAGATTCATCCTTTTCTTTCTCTCTCTCTCTCTCTCTCACACACACACACACACACACACACACACATACACACACAGAAAATTTAGGAAATATAAATTAGCCTAACTTTCTTATCTACATTTCAGTATGCATGTTTGTGTCTATGCATGGGAGTTTCTGTGTATGAGTGTATGGCTGTATGTGCGTGTATGACTGCGTCTGTGTATCTATGTGTACCTATGCGTGTGTATGTGTGTGTGTGTGTGTGTGTGTGTGGAGAAAGAGAGTGAGTGAGAGAACAAAAGAGTTACTATGTCCAGTGTGAACAAAGAGAAGCAGAAAAGGTATTTTTTCTCCCCCGCATCTGTGTGACAGCGTCTTTTTGTCTGTGTGGATATATGAATGTTTCTATGTCTGTATGTTTGTGTCTGTGTAGATCTATGCATGTGATTGTGTCTGTGGGTATATATAAATGCGTCTGTGCTGATCTATGTGAGTGTCTGTGTGAATGTATGGATGTGTGGGGGGGTATATACGAATGCGTCTGTACCTATCTATATGTTTGCGTCTGTGTGAATGTGCATGTGTCTGCATGGGTGTAATTATGAATGCGTCTGTGCCAATGTATGTATGTGTCTACATGAGTGTGTGAGTATATGAATGAGGTCTCTGCCTATCTATGTTTGTGTTTGTGCGAATGTATGCATGTGTCGGCATGTGTGGGGAGTATATATGAATGTGTCTGTACCTATGTATATTTGTGCATATATGCATATGTCTGTATGAGTGCATATATGTGTGTGCGTGTACGTCTCACTTCCGCTTGACAATCGCGGTTGCAACCATAAAATTTATAAGATTTCTTAATGGCAAGGCATCGAATCGCCCGTAGAGCCTAATCTCCAATTTGTTGTTTTCTCTCCAAAGATGAAAGAATAATAATCATGTTTTTTTCCCTGGAGTCGTTATGAAACCAGAAAAGAAAGTCGGGATGATACTTATAAAAACTCCAAAAGAGAAATGTACGTGACCGAAATTCTATAGCTCTCATCCATTCACTACCGGCCCAGAAGAGTGCTCGGCAAAGTTATTTCAGCGGAAGTCTTCACTTAACGATCAAGTCGGTATGTATCTGACTTCCCACCAAGCCAGAATGCAGTACAAGGCCATTTTATAGTGAGGACTACGCACGAATCTAATCTTAAGTTTCGGCTGATCAAAAAAATACTTAGCCCTGTTGGCATTTTACAACTGGGGCGCCTCAGATCCTGAACAATCAAGTAAACCCTACAAAGCAGGTAAGGCCTGCGAAGACGACCTTCTGAGACCAAGTGTTCAAAATACAATTACCCATCCGGCACGAATGCCATGTGGACCTGCCTGAAGGCAAGTGAGTTGTATACCCACAGGCACACACACAGAGGCACACATACGCAGACACATGCATATAAACATTCATATATACACATAGACAAACAAATGCAGAGACACACATATGATCAAATCAAGCTGATTTGTTTGGTTTGGTTTTATGGCATATCAACCATTGTAGGTTATTTAATACTAAATCCGGTTTATTCATGTATATGTGATATATGATTTGTAAATATATGTCAACAATGTTAAATAGTTCCAAGTATTGCTATATATCACTAACAATTCAATTAAATATCAGTTATTTGTTTCCATGACCAAACAATTCTATTTCAAACAATTCAATTAAGCATAAGTCATTTATTCGAACATAGTTTAAATGTCAAACAGTTTTGACCCATATAAAGGACCCTTTCAGGTGCTACTACTTCGCACCAGGGTGGACCTTGCAGCGATGGCAATAAAGGACTATTATGCATCTTCGAAAGCTACAGCATTACTGAAGCCTCACATCAGATTGTTTAGTCTCATATCCAGTGCTAATATGAGTGACCACTTAGTAATAACGAGTACTGGAAGTAACCTTAGGCTTAGTTAAATTTCTGAGACGAAGCTGGTTTATTTTTATCATTAAAGGTTTTCGAATTATTGTCTTCATCTTTATTGTTATTTCCACAACGTTTCGGCTGATATGTCATCCGGCCTTCTTCAGGTGTTTGTCGAACTCGGGAACCTTCACAGAACTTCGAACTACGTCCTTAGGCTTGTTGTTGCGCTGCTCTATCGGCTCGACTTAGAGTACACTATGGGGTGTTTTGATTGATTTTAATGGCATTTCAATCCGTCTAGTGTTATTCAATGCCATGTGGTCAGGGAATCACATTCTTTGTTCGTTCGTATCTACATTTTTTAGCTGTTAAGGTGACTCTGCCAGTAATTGCAATGAAAGAGTGGCTCTATACTCCCCATATCTTCACTACTTGAACCTCACCCGCAGATACAGTTAAGTGTCATACTCAGGACACCCCTTCTGGGGAGGGTTTAACCCTCAGCAGGTGATAGTTTATTTTTAAGTCCCGCCAACAGGTATGAATACTCCTTCACTGCCATAACTCCCATGTCTACTCTAACCCGAAGTAGTAGTACCTGGGTCAAATAGATATGTTTGAAAATTATTAGTATTAGAGATAGATACTTGAAACCATATAACTGTGTGCCAAGAAATTATTCAATAGTAATAGTTTCTTGAAATCATATAATTACAAAAAAAAATTGATTTAAGTACAGAAAAACCCCATAAGAGAGGATATGTCATAAAACCAGCCAACTACACCACAAAAGCCATTGTATATATCTATATATAGGTAAGTAGTCATTAACTAAAATTTGCTTAGTTATGGCTCAAAGCCAGAATTACGAAGCTCCCGGTGAGAATCGAACTCATTTGTAATGATCGAGTTAGCCACACCCACAAAGAACTATACGATTCGAAATACCATGTACATAAGTATATGATCGTAGTCATTTACTAAGCTAAAGTTATTGGGGCGCATTACTTTTACTCCGAGGTTCACACAGGGCCAGAGTGGAAGTAGCTGCATGAGTCCGATCAATGAATCAAATGGATCCATTTCTTTAAAAAATTGTATTGAATAAGGCTGCTTCAAGTCTCATAATTCTAGAAGATAAAATACGTGAAAATATATAACTTTCTGCTAACAAATGAATGATGAATAGGAATAATTACTTAAAATCATATAACTGTGAGTGAATTATTAGTATTTAATTGGAATACTTGATATTTATATATACATATATATATATATATATATATATATATATATATATTATATAACAATCGGTCACATTAACATAATGAATTTATCATTTGTTATTTTATGTAACCGATTGTTGATTTTTTTGGAAAAAATTATTTGCTCTGTGGATGTTATTTCCGTTGAGCTCTTTACCAGGATTATTTAATTTAATATTCTATTTTTGAATATTTTATTTGTCCTGATTGGAATTATTCCCTATTCTTGAGTTACTGGATTTTATATATATATATATATATATATATATAGAGAGAGAGAGAGAGAGAGAAAGAGAGAGAGAGAGAGAGAGGGTGAGAGAGAGGGTGGCCAAACAGTTATCGTCGTAGAAAATGAACACAGCGACGCGAGTTCAAATCTTGGTTGTGATTTCACTTTCGCGTTGATCCCCTTTGGAAATGCACGAACCTCCCTACTCCTGCAGTGGTGGAATAGTAGAGCAGAGCGATCAAGGAAAAGAAAACTCTGAAAACACATATGAATGTGGCTGGAAACAACATTCGAACACCAATCCCCAAGACTCAACATGTAAATATACATCTGGAACCGGCTTAACCTACATCTGGTGAATGTTGTTTAAGGAAAAGAAGTAAAGATGAATAAAAGTGGTTAAACCAATAGGAATATTTCTTTCATGCTTTGTTGTCGTTGTTGTTAACTAGATCATGGTCTGGAGAAAAAGTTCCGTAGAATTTTTTTTGTGAATTTTTGTTATTTTTTTAAGTTTTTAAAGAGGTTGATGTATCGCAAGAAAAGCGACGAAAAATGTACTGTTGACGTGGTATATCCATTTGCTAAATGAAAACCAACTTCCGGTTCAAATTTCTTCAATTGATCTCATATATGTCAATCTGTGGTGATGGCATCTGGCTAACGAGTTTTTCATTTGGTTTGGAAGGAGCGCCTTTTAAATTAGTAGAGGCTGATCGGCTGGCTTATTTGTTTATATATTCGTTTCTTATGGTCAAACTTTTATTTTAAGGCAGGATGATTAACTTTCCAATTAAATCCAAATAACACAAATATTTGCCGACTTTTTATCCGTTCATCCTTTTTATTTATTTTTTTTTTTCAATTATTGATTTTATGTTTATATCATCTACTTTTTCTTTCCCATACAACCCAGTCGACTGGGGCAGTATAATACACTGATTGCACCTCTGAAGAGGGATAAGACCCCCCTCAACGAGTGTCCTGATTATGACATTAAACGATCAGATAGGGAGGCTCCAGTAATGCTGCAGCTTTGGGGAATGTGGAGTACTCCTTCCTTGCTATCGCTCCAATGTCCACTCTGACCTGGAGTGGTAGTACCTGATGGTTTGGTTTGGCTTAGTGTTCGCCAATGGCCCGGGAGACCTGGGTTCAATCCCAGGTCGAGTCATACCAAAGACTTTAAAAATGGTACTTGATACCACCTTGCTTAACACTCAGCATTATAAGGTACGGTTCAAGGGTAAAGTGGAGCAATCCTGGGAATGGAGTAGCGCCCTCCCCTACACCTCGGTGTAGTAGCTATCGAAAAGGGAGGCTTCGGGTCACCCTCGACTATGGTCGCTAACTTTACTTTTACTTATGTTATTTAATGCCAAAGCCATTCTCCTAGAAGAACAGTAGTGGTACTATTTAACCCATAACTGGGAGGATATGGGGGTTTATACCTTTCCCAATGGTATTTGCCCGAAAGTGAACGTAATAGCGTGACTGAAGTACGAACTCGCTTACTACGATTCCACAGTCCATCGCTTTAACCATTACATCACGAGTACACCCGCACGGTAGTACCTGACAGGGTCCTATCTATGGGCCAAATAGAATTGTTTAACATATATATAATATATATATATATATATATATATATATATATATATATATATATATATATATATATAGAGAGAGAGAGAGAGAGAGAGACAGACAGACAGACAGACAGACGATTTAGCCTTAAATAACCTCCAGTGGGTGATATTCCATAAAACCAAACCAATCGTTCCAAAACTTTATGTGAGAAATGCATATTAACGTGTGTTTATATATATATATATGTGTGTGTGTGTGTGTGTGTGTGTGTGCATATATGCATGCGTCTATTTCTCTGTGTTTGTACTGTGCATATATGCATGTGTCTATATATATATATATATATATATATATATATATATATATATATATATATATATATATATGTGTGTGTGTGTGTGTGTGTGTGTGTGTGTGTGTGTGTGTGTGTGTGCATATATGCATGCGTCTATTTCTCTGTGTTTGTACTGTGCATATATGCATGTGTCTATATAAATACGTACAGGTGTGTGTGTGTGTGTGTGTGTGTGTGTGTGTGTGTGTGTGTGTGTGTGTGTGTGTGTGTCTAACTCTATGTGTATGTTTTTGTTTGTGTACATATACATATGTGTCTCTATGAATGCGTATATGTGTGTGAGAGGGTGTCAGTGTAGGTTTGTCTGTGTTTGTGTATATACATATATGAAGTCGTCTGTGTGTCAATATTTATGTCTCTGCACAGATATGCGTGCGATCATGTGTGTCTGTGTATGTTTGTGTGCATATATGCATGTATCTATATAAGTGCGTTCATGTATGTAACTTCCGCTTAACTGTCCCATTGCTACCAAAAAAATTATGAGATTTCTTAATGGCAATTCAATTCTTTCTTCGATGATGAATTTTGCATCAGTTAAATTCGTAACAGTTTGAGCGAAAGAATAGTTCAATGAATATTCTACATGGTCAGATATAGGTTATTAAATGACAATGTTTTTGTGTGACTACTCTTAATTCAATTAGTAGTTGGATTTTTTGTTTTGTTTTCATTAACTTGTTTAACATTTTCGACGATAAATTATCAATTATTAAAAAATAATAATTTACAAGCCTTTTTTAAGTATTTTTTAAAATCATCATATTTATATCCCTTTGAAAATATGTAAAGATAAACCCAATTCACAGGTGATGCAAATTTTATATATATATATATATATATATATATATATATATATATATATATACCCGCATTCAAAATGCAAGTATGATACTATATACAGGCTTAGCTCTATGTGAGAGCATGTGTGTGTGCGTGTGCATGTGCGTGCGGGTGTATGCGTGTGTATTGTTGTGGATCGATTGTGGGTGTGCATGTGTGTCTGTGTGTACGTCCATATAGGGGCCGAGACATATTTATACGTGAACCGCTGATTCAGCCCAGCGAGTATAAGATGCAGATGTCAGATAAAAGTGGATCAATGACTTAAAAAGATGTTATTATCACACCTTTAAGGACCCCTAGAGATCGGTTGTCTGTCAGTGTGTTTATATTCAGCCTTTTGGGTAGCCAGGGGTCCGGAGGTAAGAATGTTCGCCTCTACGTGTATGCAAAGGACAGTTGGAAGAGTGAGTATGCTACTCGAAGGAGTAAGCGGTAGACGTAGGTACAGAAGAGACTCGGAAGGACTGATAGAGGGACCACAGATAGAGAGATGGACTGAGAAAACATATACAGAAGCGATAGGAGTAACAGTCAGAGAAGACATACGATCAGTACAGCGAGAAGAACTGAAGGGTTGATTGGGTAGATGGGTGGGTTTTATGGCATATCAACCTTTATTGGTTATTTAATGCCAAATCCATTTTATACAAATGAACAGTTCTATTTCAAACATTTCAGTTTATTATAAGTACAGTTTAATAGTCAAATGCATTTCTATTTCCAACTATTCAGTTTAGTCAAACAGTTTTAATTCAAACAATTCAGTTTACTATGAGTATAGTTTTTGTTTACACACAGTTAAATGTCAAAACAGTTCTATTTCAAACCTCACCATCAAATTGTTTACTGTCATAAACAAGACACTAATTGAGAGGGTTCTTACCCCTCCGTAGAGATGCAGTCGGTGTATTCTACAGCCCCAGCTGACTGGGCAAAGAACAGAAGGGAACTGGCGTAGAGAAGTCAACCAGAGATGGGGTGACATCAGGACCGAAAATGCAGCAGTCAGTTTTTTTTAGTTTTTAGTTAAGGGATTTGGTTGCAAAATGTCACACAAACTTCTCTTTAAATATTTATTCAACTTTTTGTTCTCACCTTGTTCTTTCCTGGTGCTGGTGGTACCGTCCCGGATCATGCATCTTGACTAAACTTGCTAAGAAGCAGCAAAAACACAACGTGGAGTAAGATTCTCATTCTTAGAAGTGCATGTTCCGTTCGTATATTATTGCCACACAAAGTCAGTACTCTACAACAATTCAATCACGAGCACCCTAAAACGTGTTATGCTTAAAAAGACCTGTTTCTTTTTTCTTTTCTTTTTTTCTTCTTTCTTTCTTTCGACATACGCCATACTTAGAAAGAAGCACTCTCGTGGTGATCAATACAGATTTTATAATATTTCTATTTTTACTTACCTCGAATAGTTCATTTATTTATTTACTTATTGTTAGTCTTTCAAGTATTTTTTCTTTTTCTTTTTTTATGCTGGTTAGTAGACCCAAAGAGATTCATTGTTATTAACGTGTGTAGCGTCTTCGATGAGAAGTATCAAAGGTCATCCGAAAGGAAATTTTTCTGAATACGGTAATTAGACTCTCTTGTGACCTTTGCAAATTGTCCCTTGTGGACATTGATGACTTCTTTTCTTGTTTCCAATCTCGTCCCGTTTTTAATATGAATGCCAAGTGGACATGTTGACGATGGAAGTCAAGGTGAATACACCATTACACTATATACCCAGGGTAAATAGGTAATCCGGGTGGAATACTCGTCCGTCTAAGCATTGATGGAATTTTTTTTAAACTACCTAAGGACAATTTGATTTCACAGTCACATACTGTCTGTAGAGGGTTAGACGGTGTAGTTTCTGTGTTTAATGGTATATCAACCTTCGCAGGTAATCAAATACCAAAACCATTCTTGTAAAAGAAAATTTGTGGTACTTCTTAATCCGTAGCCGAAAGGATATGGAGTTTCATGCCTTTGCCAAGGGTATTAGTCCTAAAGTGAATATAATAGCGCAATTGGAGTTCGAGCTCACTTACTATGATATTGTAGTCCAGCACGTTAACCACTACGCCACGGAGACTCTCCCTTATGTACCGATCAAAAAATCGTGTTAATTGTAAAAATGAGCAGTTTTAATTTTTCAACTGAGATCATTACCTTACTGAAATTTTTATTTATATCACCTCAGTATATCATGAGAATATTACATATGTTTATTCATTTTCTATCATTATCGTTGTTCTTATTAATTAAGCATTTTGATTGTTTGGTCGGGTTTATGGCATATCAACCTTTATAGGTTATTTAATACCAAGTCATTTTTATGCATATGTATTGAATATATATGATTTGTGAACATATTTTGTAGATACCATCTTTAAACGAGCCCGAGCTCATTCTTTTGCACACTGTTTAAAGGATTCGAGTATTGCCGTGTAACGGTGAAAATCTAACATCTGTCATTTGTTTGCACAAACTTATATATATATATATATATATATATATATATGTAAGGAAATAGTTTGTACATAATTTCATTTTTAAATGAGAACTAATTTGTTTGCACACTAGTATTGTGACTGTTTCTACACAGTTAAATGGTTTCAATTATTGCTAATAATTCTATTCAATGTTGATTATTTGTTTGCTGACATCGAAGTGGTTACAAGTATTGTTATTTAACACTAATTCTATTTCAACACTATTCATTCATTTGCACAGTCCTATGGTTCCAAGTATTGTTATATAATACCAATAATTCAATTTAGGCACACAGGTAAAGAGTTTAAGTATTGCTATTTAACACAAATGATTCTATTTAACATTAGTTATTCGTTTGCACAAAGTTTAATGGTTCAAAGTATTGCTATGTATCACTAATAATTCAATTAGACTTTAGTCAGTCTTTTAAACACAGTTAAATGGTCAAAGAGTTCTATTTCTAACCGTTCTATTTAATATAATTCATTTTTTGCACACAGATTAAATGTTTAACAGTTCTTTTTTACGCATAGATAGGACCTTATCAGGCGCAACCACTCCGGGTCAGACTGGACCAGGGAGCATTTGCAATGAAGGTGTACTCGAGGACTGGAGTCTCACTATCAGATTGTTTAGTGTCATATCCAGGACACACGTTGGGTGGAGGTCTTACCCCTCTGCAGAGATGCAATTGGTGTATTCTATAGCCACAACTTACTGTGCTTGGTTTAATTGTCCCACTGCATAATCAATATGTACAAATAAAATAAACTATTTAGTTGCATATATACAATAAAATTAATTCAACCCAACAATTGAAAAGGATATTTGGCTCATTTAAAGATTCACGATAGACAATATTTTTCATAAAAACAATTGCCTTTTTGTTTCGGAACTTTCTCCCAAGTTCGATTGCGCAACTTTCACTTTGATATTGAGAA
The DNA here is from genome assembly GCA_963585895.1 of Sepioteuthis lessoniana. NCBI lineage: Eukaryota > Metazoa > Mollusca > Cephalopoda > Myopsida > Loliginidae > Sepioteuthis > Sepioteuthis lessoniana. Next base: position 77,698,956 of record OY757923.1, on the reverse strand, counting down.
TATATAAAAATATCTAATTAGAATTTAAGCAATCACAAATCTTGAACGATTGTTGACATTCATAAACAATCTATGCATTCCACCATATTTAACTTCATTAATCAAACGAAATGAGAAACAACGAAAAGAACAGAACTGCCCAATCAGGAAAACATTAAAAAAACCTAGAGTTAAAGAAAACTACAAAACTTTGAATATTTAAAGCGGAAATCACTAAGCAAGCAGAAAAGAAAAAGTAAGAAAGAATAAGAAAAAAGAACTTTGCAGTAGAAATATAATCAAAGGAATAAGTACCTGGATAGTCTCTCTTGTAAGATAATCTGGAACCTTATTAAAATAGACAAGGAAGGGAAACAAAACAACAAAGATTTTGATGACTGATAATACAAGGCTATTCCCCCAAGGAACAACATTGAATGTGTATCAAGAAAAGGAGGAGGAAGAGGACTAACCAGCATTGAGGATTTCGTAGATATAAACAGTTCAGGGTCCCGAAGAATATACAATCAAAATTGCAAAGAAAGATTAAAGCAATTACATTAATAGCAATATCGACATACGTGGTGCCTTCAATAAGTTTCCAGACTTTTTATGTACAGGCATTTACAATTGTCGTTGACTCTTAAAATTCAGTATGTTATTGCTATACGTCTTATGAGTTGACTGACCATTTTTTATGATTACAGGTTCAAATAAACAGCTACAGCAGCAATTGGAATACACCCTGCTAAAGTCTGATTGTCACAGCTGGTGAATTTCAAAAACGCAATCTGGACGTGAGGACACTTTAGAAGAGCGATATGCAATAAAATTCTGTTTTAAACTTGGAAGAAACACCACAGAAACGTATGGAATGCTTCAGACTGCTTACCGACCATCTTGCATGAATCGAGCTTCAGTTTTTGAGTGGCATAAGAGATTCAAGGAAGGCAGGAAGTCTGTGAAGGATGATGATAGGCTTGTGAGGTGTAAGGAAGTCAGAACACCAGAGTTGATTGGCCTAACGGTTAGGGTTAGGGTTACTATGTTGAGGTTTAAGGAAGTTCAGGAAGAGATTCCGTCGGAAGAGGCCAGCAAATCGGGTCAGTGGCATTTCCACCCGGACAATGCACCAGTCCACAACTCCATCCTTGTCACAGACTATTTGACCAAGATGGGCATCAAGACAGTTCCTCAGCCTCCCTGTAGTCCAGACCTTGTTCCCTGTGACTTTTGGTTATTCCCTAAGCTCAGAGGCTGTCGTTATGAGACAATTGAGGAGATGAAAGAGACTGTGACGAAGGTCATTGACACGCTCACACAAGAGGACTTTCATGGGGCCTTCCAGAAGTTGTTGGAACGGTACAACAAGTGCAATGCAGCCGGAGGAGTTTCATATGTGTACTATCAAAAAAAGTGCCCATACGAAAAAAGTCTGGAAACTTATTTAATGATCCTCGTACATAATTTGAGGACGAACAGAAAAACAACAAATAAAAATAAGGAATCAAAACTGGAAAGAAAAACAACTGCACAAATATTTCAAGTAAAAAACTAAGAAAATTGCTCATGAGATGGTCTAGACATAACTAGGAAGATTGGTTTGGTTTAGTTTGGTTTGGTTTTATGGTACATCAACCATTGTAGGTCATTAATGCCAAATCTATTTTTATACATATAAACGGTTCTATTTTGAATAATTCAGTTTAGCATAAGTACACAGTTTAAATGTCAAAAAACAGTTCGATTTCAAGAAATCAAGTTTAGTTTTAGTATGCAGTTTAAATGTCAAAACAATTACATCTCGACCAACAGATTTTAGTTCTATTTGACCCATAGATAGGACCCTATCAGATACTACCACTCCGTGCCAGAGTGGATCTGGGAGCGATGGTAATGAAGGGGAACTCCACATCCCCCAAAATTCTAGCATTACTGGAGCCTAACCATTAGATTGTTTGGTGTCATATTCAGAACACTCATTGGGGGAGTCTTACCGTTCTGCTGAGATGCAGTCAGTATATTCTTCAGCCCCAGCAGACTAGACTATTTTTTGGAAGAGGAAACCTGAAGAGAGAAAGTGAATTTCTAAATAGAAGCAAAAAATAATACTATTAGAACTAAGTGTCAGAGTAAAAATTGATTATAAGCAAAAGCATAGCAAGTGTAGGTTACGTGATGAAACAGTTGATCACATAATGCAACAAACTGGCACAAAAGGAATACATGACTAGGCATGGCTGTTTGGGAAAGGTTATCCACTAGGAATTGTGCAAGAGACAAAAATTTGACGCTGCTGAAAAATGGTATTTGCACAAACCAGAATATGTTAGAGAAAATGAGACCCATAAAATTCTCTGGGACTCTAAGATAGAAACCGATCACCAAATCCCGACCAGAAAACCAAATTAATGGAATTAATTAACAAGAAAGGAACTTGTTATCTAGTAATTTTGCCGTTACAGCAGACCATAGAGTAAAAAATAAAAGAAAGCGAAATGATAGACAAATACCTGGATCTTCATAGAGAGCCGAAAAAAACTGTGGAACATGAAGATGATGGTGATACTTATTTTAGTCAGAGCTCTTGGAACGAACTCCCAAAAGCTTGGAAAGGAAACTGATGGAAGTGAAGATCAGAGGAAGAATCGAAGCTATCCAGATCAGGGCACTGTTAAAACCAGCTAGAACACTAAGAAGAGTCATGTGGAGACTTGCTGTCGCACTGTCTTCAATGAAAAACCACTAGTTAGTGCTGGTCTGAGAACCTCGCTCGGAGTAAAATGATTCTCCATATAAAAGAGTGTTCTTGGTATGATACTATACTGCTACCAGTAGAGAGGTTTAAGTTCTGGTACTCTAGGGAGTTGGAAATGATTCTGAACCACACACACACGCACGTGCGCGCGCATATATATATATATATGGCAAACTACTAACTATACAATAATATTTCCGCTCCAATGGCTACTTCAAGAGATGTAAATTCACTATCATAGAGAAGATTGATGAAAACGCATTAGACGCATCATCACGATGATGACAGAAATACACAAAGATAAATAGATAAAACGTCTCCAAAGCCTGTTCTCAAAGACCGTGGACATTAAACTAAACTATCCTCAAAATACCGTTTTGAAATAAAATGGACAGATAGCTTGAAAATTTGAAAATTGCTGCATCAACTCCACATGTAAATCTCACGGCGAAAAGTATTTATCCGACTTACCACCAAGTCAGATTTGAAATCAAATTATTTTATAGAGTGAGCGGGCACGCACACTTGGCTATAATAAGAAAATGCCTAATTTGGTAAGCATTTCCTATTTCAAGGTGCCGAGCAATAATCAACTCTGCTAAGCAAATATTACCGAGCTATTTGTTGCTTTCTCACCTACCTGACAGAATTACTCCAGCACCAGGTAAGTCTATATCTCATAAAAAACTTTTAAATATATCTTGAAAATTTTTCATCATAAAAACTTTTCTCTTGGCAATAACTTACGGCCAAAACTAGTTTAGAATGATATTTTTGAAATGAGTACAAAATATTCGTATTTGTCTTATCTCATTTTTTAAACTCTTAGTTTACCAGCCCATTGGCATAATGGTTAGAGTGTTTGCCAATGGTCCGGGAGACCAGGGTTCAATCCCAGGTCGAGTCATACCAAAAACTCAAAAATGGTACTTGGTGCATCCTTACTTAATATTCAGCATTATATTACAGATCAAAGGTAAGAGAAGCAATCCAGGAGAAGGGGTAGCGCCCTCTCGTACACATCAGAGTAGAAGCTATTGAAAAGGAAACCTTCGAGATGCCTTTGACAAGGGTCGGTAAACTTTCAACTGCATAAATAAAGACAGAAAAAGTGAGGAACTTTTGCTTACCTAACATAAATATTATTGCTAAAATCAATTAGAATTGTCTGGATTTGATTTGAGAATTTTATTGAAATTTCAACACACTCACGCACAAAATATATCCATATTGATTAAGTTTAAACAAAGCGGCAACATTTCATTCATTTCTTCACTTAAAACATTTACGCTCTAATATCATCTTTTTTTACAAAGACTTTTTAGCTTGTTTTTTTTTTTTAACAAACTGTTCACTCAATTTAAAGAAATAAAGATTTATTGATTCTTATATCGGTGTTTTATCCACTGATTTACACCTTTGTCTGAGATATATATACATTAGTAGGGTACCTGACATTTCTTGGGAAAATCTATCAAGCCTTAAAAGTTAGTGAGTAAATTCTAGCATATATTTTAAACAAGAAATAACGATAAGAAAAACATTGCTATAAGAAAAATTCTATGTCGATAAATTTATTTTGGGGGGTGGAGAATGAACTGCTATTTTGGGAGAGAGATCCACTCCTTGAACAAACCATTCCATATTCCTGAGTAAAGTCATTTGTAGCACGATGGGGGTGCATTCGTTTCTGTGAGTGTGGGTGAATGCCAGTCAGAGGATTCATTTGTCTGTTTTGGCGCGAAACCCACACAAGGGGCTGGCGCGTTAGACTTCCAAGGAGACCGGAAGAAGACGAGGGAAGGCAAGGTCCCAGAGCAGTCAACAGAAGAAGGCAGTCAACAAAAGAAGGCAGTCAACAGAAGAAGGCAGTCAACAAAAGAAGGCAGTCAACAGAAGAAGGTAGTCAGCGACAGTTGAGGAAAAGCGACAGTGAGAGAAAGGCGGCGGCTAAGTGAGGAGTTAGGACCTGTGGACTCAGAAGTCAGGTCAGCCAACACGAGAGGAGTCAGCGATCCTGGTGGCTGTGTGGGAATTTTGCTCGGGTACACGCTCACGATAGCCCACAAAAAACCCACGGAAAAGTGTCAAAAACTTCTCCCTTCTTGCGCTTGGAGCTAACCCAAGTCCGTGTTTGTTTATTCTTCTTTTCTTCGACCCTCTCGGTTATGTATGCTGTGTCATGTGTTTGTAAAGCAATTTAAAATGCCCCCGGCCGGTGATGAGAGAAACCACTAGACGATCGGATGGCCATGAGCTGGTTTAGGAGATTGAGATAGTGGGGTTGGCCAGCGGGCATATTGTCACATATTGTCTCTTTCCATATGGCTTGAAATAATAGTTTTAACCTCTAAACCTGAACCGACCTCAGAAGTCTACAATATCTATTTCATCCTACCTTTGCAAACTAATTTTCAGCTCCCAGAGTCCAACCGTTCGCTCCCCCTCTTTCTCCATTCCCCCCCAAAAAAAAAAATGCATGTAGTCATGAAATCGGCAAACCGAATTCAAATCATGGACGAGACTATTTTACTTGGCGATAATATTCTTGAGAAAAACATGAAACCGTCTGTTCTTCCCAACACAAAAACTATGGATTATAGAACGAAAACTGAATTCAAACCGGCTTTACTCCACTAAAAAATGACCTTGTGTTACGTCCTGTCCGTGGTGGAGGGGTTGGGTAAATATATGTAGTCAAGCAATCGATAGCTTTATTAGTGTAACCTGTTATTTGAACACTGGTCCCTAATTTCATTTCCTACGATAACCGTTATATCCAGCGTGCCTCTCAGAAGTACAAGCAAAAAATAGCAGCACCATTGGGCAATCGGACATTTTTGGCAACTACTGTATGAGCACCTCCTGTGATGCGATGGTTAAGGAGTTAGGCTACTTGGAAGTACGTCATGAGGGATGCAAGGGTTAGAGAACTAGTCAACGGGACCATTGTTGATGAGTTCGATTTTCCCTTAGAGCTCTTTACGTCTGGTCTTGTGCCATACTATGCTAAGTTTTGTAAATGACAATTAGTTTTATATTCTTCACTTGAGATAAATCGCTTTTTTCGATGACTGAATTGTAAACAGCGTTTCTTCCGCACAAAGGATATGCAATACTTGTAAAATCTGTCGTAATTCTGAACACCTTCGGGCAGAAAAACACCAACCGTATTAAGTAGATGAATCTATAATTATGTAATAAATAATTTGCTTCAACAAAATAAATCGAGAGACAACTTTTCGCCGCCGCTTACATAAACTGAGGAAAGTTTATGGATGGTAAAAAAAAAACATCTCCGTAAAGAGGATTTACTTTTTGTAAATAAACAATTTAAAGGTCAGATTAGACTTCCTCTATAAAATGTAAATATCAAAATTCTTCAACAAATCCAAGAAAGGTTTTTCAACCGGGACAAATATAATGCAGCCAAGCAGATATTTATTACTCGAAGACTTTGGTGGGAGACAGACGACAGAAAGAACAGAGCTTCTATGAAGGATTACATAATTCTATCTGACTCTATTTTCTATTGAAATTTTATCTTTTTTTAATCTTCTCAATGATTCTAATATTTGAACAGAAATTGAATTTAGCTTTATTTTAATTCTGAAATACACAAAGTAAAAGGGAAAGATTTTCTTTTTCGATTTTCTTTTTTTCATTGATTTTTATCAGAAATTGTTTGGCGAAATCATCCTTAGCTATCTTACTCTGTATCAGTGAAATATGTATTTTTAAAAAGTTCTATCATAACTGACCACATTTGTGTTATGTTCAAATAAAACTTCAAGTCAAGCTATTACCTCGTTCTGCTTTCATAAAAAACAAATCGAATATTTATAGCTCATTTTGTGTCATAATTCTTCAAATGGTTAATTCTAACGGCATGTAAACCCATCCAAGGTTTTATGACAAAAGGTTAGGGAATCATGTTCATTGTACTTCATATTTACATTTGAGTAAATTTTTCTTAAGTTTTGGGGTCTTTTTTGCACACGGTTCTATAAAATACGAAAATTTTGAATAGATTTGACCATAGATGGAATCTTAACAGGTACTACCAATCTAAGTGAACGAAGGGGGAAAATGCTAATGAAAAGGTGTTCCACACTCCTGAGATTTGGAGCCTCACTATCTGATGTAGTTTAAACTGTGCGTGACATATGGAACCACTGTACAACTGTTTCGACCTTATTAGGTCTCATCAGTAGTTTATACGGTGATCTCCCACACCTGAGATCGAACTAGCCACCACAAAATGCAGAGCCGAAACTCTACCACTGGGATACTGGTCCATATCGCACCCAAGGGATGCCAAATTAACTAGTTATGGTAAATGCGTAGCTAATTAACCTGATATGATTTATAGTTACGTGCGTACTCTAACAGAGGACACGCTCACCTCCGGGGTTTACGTCTTCCTAAGAGGACTGGAGATACGCATCCTCCAAATCATAAACTCATGGGCAAGGAAATAGACATACATCTTTTTTACTTGTCATTGCTCGTGTGCGATGTGGACCAGTAGTTCAGTGGTAGAATTTCGGCTCTGCATTCTGTGGTCACTGGTTTGATCTCCATTGCAGATGAGACCTAATAAAGTCGAAACAGTAGTCCAGTGGTTCCGTATGTCGAACGCAGTGATTTCCGGACTTTCAGGTCATGGTAATTCAATTTATTCAACTTTTCTTTCGTACTTTTCTTTTACTTTTTCATGAAGCCATCTTCTTTGGAAGCTTGGTTCAATCAAGTTAATGGCTTTTTAGGTTTCCTGTAATATTACGGACGGGCGCTGTGATCAATCAGTGACGGTGTCACGAGACTAGCGCGTGCGGACAGAATGACCTGCAAAGTTAGACGTGATTTTAAAATAATCACAGATGAACTATCACGTATTTCACGACAGTTTCACTGGTGACATCGAACATTCGGGGATCTTCGATTTGTTCCCCAAAATCTCCATATAAGAAAACAAGTCAGGGGATTTTGGCAGAGTTGAAGGCAGCGTTAAAAGGTTCCGAGGCTCCGACCCGTGCTACCCAGTCTGCTATGACAAGCGTGTGTCAATAGCCAGCTCTCACCCACACCGCCGTCACCACCAAGAGGAAGGGAGAAGAAGAACGTAACTAAAATGAACTTTTCGAGTTGCTGCGATCATAGCCCTAAGTGAATAATAAATGACTGCTATATGTTCATCCCTTACCTTCGAGTTTGAGTATTTCTTTTTCTGCGGACTTCTTTCTTTACAGCGCAACACGTTGGTCCTATGTTACATTCCTCCACGTGAATATGGCCCAATCGGCTGGGGTTGCAGAATACACCGATTACATCTCTACAGTGGGGTAAGTCTCCCCCAACGAGTGTCCTGATATATGACACGAAGCGATCTGATGGTGAGGATCTAGCTTTGGGGAATGCAGAGTACCTCTTTATTGCAATTGCTTGCTGATCCACTCTTTACCGGAGTGGTAGCACCTGATCATCATCATCATCATCATGTCGCGCTGGTAGCACGGATATCCCTGACCCTCTCTCGCCACTCCGCCCGATCGTTCATCGCCCTAGGCAGGTCTTCAGGACAACATCCCGTATCCTCACATAGCTGCTGAATGTATGTTCGTGCTGGTCGTCCTGCTTTTGCACGGCCATGTGTGGGGGTCCATAAGAGTACATCTCTTATGAGTTCGTCCCTACTTCTCCAGCAGTGTCCTGCATGTCTGGTTCGTCTAACTTGAATAGTTTTCGTGATAGGAGGCAGGTGGCCGTACAGTTGGTGTCTTGTGGGTGTTGCCGCCAGGACTTGTTCAAGATTGCACGCAGCATTCTTGTGTAATTGCCGTCTAGCTTCTTCTCCAGCCGTTTTGTTAGTGTCCATGTAGTGCAGCCATATAGCAGTATCGATGAGACCGCTGCCTGGAAGAAACTGCGTTTCATTTTATCGGTTAGGTCTGATTTCCATATAATCGATAGCCTATTGATAGGTGTCCATGCTTTCGTTAACCTCGTTTCGATGTCCTTTTCGGTTGATTCGACGCTGCTTCCTAGGTAAGTGAATTTGTCTACTAGTTTAAGAGGGGTTCCTTCAAGTGTGGAGATGTCCCCCGTTAATTTATAGCACATATATTCCGTTTTATGTGCATTAACATAGAGGCCTATGCCTGCAGCTGCTCGTTCCAAACTATGCATTAGTGTTTCGGCTTGGTCGGGTGTATTTGCCAGTATCGCTATGTCATCGGCGTAGTCGGCGTCGGTAATTGCTTTTGCGGGGCACCTTCTGCTTCTTTTCTTCGTCAGCTCGAAGCCATTCTCTCTGATTTTGTCAATCGATGTTCTAAGTACATAGTCTAGAAAATGATAAAGAGGTACGAAGCCAGCGTGTCCCCTTGTAGTACTCCTGCTACAATGTCGAAGTATTCTGTGTCTCCATCTGGTGATCGTACTTTTACTTTGGTGTTTCTATAGAGAATCGTTATTGCTGCTACGGTTTATTTAGGTATGCCGTACGCTAGTAGGATTTGTTCCATCTTTCCTCTGTGAATGGAATCGAAGGCCTTGGTAAAGTCAACAAATAGTAATGTCGCTTATAGGTTTTTTGCCCGTACACCTTCAAGGATTCTACGGATGGTTAATATTTGTGAGGTCGTGGATCTATTTCTTCGGAAGCCATTTTGGTTTTTCCTAAGTATGTTGTCGATTTTGGGTTCTATGCGGTTTCGTAGTAGGGCATTGTAGATTTTGGCTGCTATGGATGTAAGTGTTATGGCTCGGTAGTTTTTGGCTAATCTGAGGTTCCCCTTTTTAGGGAAGGGGAGTATGCATCCCTTCATCCATCTATCTATCGGATTTTGATTGTATACTGCGTTGCAGTGTCAGAGCAGTATATCGTCGAATTGTCTGGTCTTCCATACTTCTGGGGGAATCTCGTCCAGCCCTGCAGCTTTCCTATTTTTAATTTTTCAGAGAACCGAGTCGAGTTCTACTTGATAGGGTCCTATAAAAGGGTCAATTGAACTGTTTGATTTAAACTGTACTTATTCTAAACTGAATTGTTTGAAATAGAACTGTTTATAAGTATGAAAATTGATTTGGCATTAATTAACCTACAATAGTTGATATGCCATAAAACCAAACCAAACCATCCACGTGAATATGTTGATTGTGTTTTATGACATATAAACCCTTGTGGGTTATTTAATGCCAAATACTATTTAGACACACACACACACACATATGATTTCTAAGCGATTGGTTTGTAGATAACATTTTTAAATGAGCCAAAGCTCATTCTTTTGCACGCAGTTCAATAGTTTCAAGGGTAGTAAATGATTACATAATTCTATCTGACTCACAGATGGGACCTAATAGGTACTACAACTCCAGGTCTGGGTGGACCTGGGAGTAATGGCAATGAACGGGTACTCCACACTCGCCAAAGCACCAGAACTGGAGCCTTATCAGATGCATTTTGTGTCATGTTGAAGACACCCTTTAGTGGGGGGTCTTCTCCCTCTGCAGAGATACAGTCGACATATTATTCAGCCCTAGCCAAGTGGGCTAACGTGAGTATGATATTCACTCTTTAGTCAGAGCATGGCCAACAAAAATTTAGAAACCGCTGCTCAAAACGAATATCATCTACAGCCGAGTCGGCTGGGGCAATGGAATACACCGATTGCATCTCAGCAGAGGGTTAAGGCCCTCTCCTCCAACGAATATCATGGATATAACACTAATCAATCTGAGGGTGAGGCTCCAGTCCTGGGGTTTTAGGGAATGTGGAGTACTCTTCCATTGCCATTGCTACTTGATTCATTCTGGCCAGGAATGGTAGCACCTGATAGGGTCCAATGTATTTGTCAAATAGAACTATTTGACATTTAAACTATGTACTTATGCTAAATTTGATTGTAAGAAATAGAAATGTTTGATCATTTAACTGTGTGTAAACAAATGACTGATGTTTAATTGAATTGTTGGTAATACGTAACAATACTTGGAACGATTTAACTGGAGGCAGATGAATGAGTAATGTTAGATTTTTGTTTCGTTTTGGGGGGTGTTTTTTGTTGTTTGGGGTGGGGGTTAAGAGTGATATAGTATATTGTCAAAATTAAAAAGAAGCGACAAATATTGTTTAATTCGTAGCTAAACAGAAGAATACAAAAACATATTAAGTTGTTTTTTAAACCAGAAGGAAAGAGGGAAAGCTAAAATATCTATTTTGTCATCGAAAAGACAGCTAACCAAAACAATGGCAGAGCTAGAGCTTGGGTCAAGAAGGGGTCACTCGCGGCCAGGTGCAGACCTGATTGTACGGGAAATATCAGACCTTAACGGGATTTTTTTAATTTATTTTTTCTTTCGAGAGACTGAGCAATTTGCTGGACGTGGCGTGTTGGTCAGGTAAGGAGAGGACCGCCCACTGCAAAGAAGGGACAGCAGCCGACACATGGAAGTGGTGGAGAAAAGCCTCCCCCCACTTGGTTGACGATCACAGAAATTCACCGTCGGGGTAACAGAAAGCAATTGTGAATGGAATTAATTTCTGAAATCTAATTAAGGAGAAAACCGTCGATGAGATAGGGCTACCAGGAAGAAAGAGAAATAATCATATAAACTCAGTTTTTGCCGAAAAGCAACAGATTCCAGAGATAGCAGCCGGAGGTAACAGTCATCAGTAACCCAACCATTGCTCTGAATTTAAAGTCTTGAGCCAGACCTTCTGAAACAGAGAAGCGAGAATCATGAGTTGATGGCAGAAACCTAACAAGATAGAAAACTTAGCTGAATTGTTTGCAGCTGCAACTAGACTGACAGCTGGGATAGAAAGGGCCAGTGTGACGATACCCCCTCGGCCCCCACGTTACATCAACTTCTTCGAACCATTTCACTTCTTGGCCGGTGATCAACTAGTAGTCCCGATAGGGGCATCGCACATTTCTTTACGGCTACAAGAAATACAATCAAGGGAGTTGGAGGAAAGAGAACAAACGAACAAACGAACAATATGCCTGGGGTTAACTCAAAGTGCAAGACAAGGAGTTTTGCAACACTCTGCATTTCCTGTGTGCATATGTAGACTAACGCTAGCGTGATTTCTAGCGAAACTTCTACAAAGCTACTAGGAATGCCAACCTATCCTGACCGGTCTTCCTCACTGCTCTGGGCACTCTCTCATCCGACTGGTCTCTCTGCTGTCCGGTGTCGACTGCCCTATCCGTCGTCCATCGCCAACTGCCTTCTTCGAGTTCCTTTGTCCAACTCTCCTCTCGCGTTCCCTTACCCACTTCCGGTCACGCCGAGATCTCGAGTCCAAAACCCTTTGTCTGGTTTCGCCCCAAAACAGACAAAGGAATCGTCTGCTTGGCGGACCGCCTACATAGTGTTACACCAGGTCTCTTAGTCGCATTCCTTCACTCAACGGGGAAGGGACTTGTATGAAATATTTGTCTCTGCCCCCCGCTAGATAAGACTTGACACAAGGTCAATGACCCGAAGGTCGATTATAGTGGGGATTTAGGAGAGATACCTTGCTGGACTATGCTGGTCATCGGCCCACTTATTGTAATGTGGACCTGATGAGCCAAGCAGTGCTATACAAGGGGGACAAAGGTGTCAGTGTTGCAGCTTGCCCACCCGAAAGTGACACTCAGCCGAAACCGGGGGCCTTTTGTCCTCAAGTCTGCCATTGGTTTACATACCAATGGCAGACTTGTATGATCAGACTTATTCATTTTTAAAAATAGGAGAACAGACTTAATTATATTCTTTAACGACTTAGCTATTTTGTTTGTCAACTAAAGTTTTCTTTTGATTATTGAACACTCCGTGTTGTTTTATCTCTGACCTTCGACTTCAATTTATTCTTCTTTGAATGATCAACCCAGTCTGATTTGTTTGACGATTGGCAAGAGACGACTTTGGTTGTCTGCGTGGACAGATGACTGAACAAGTCTAGGTTTAATCCTTCATTGGAGCGGTAGCTCGTCGGTGGTCTAAGCAGTCGACTGGGTGATAGAATTATGAGTGTTAAATAATAATATTTCAAATTATGTCTAAATTGAATTATTGGTATAACATAGCAATGCTTGAAGCAATCTGACCGTGTGCAAATGAATGAAGGGTGTTGAATAGAATTATAAGTGTTTAATAACAATACTTATAATCACTTGACTGTGTTAAAAAATTATTAATATTGAATAGAATTATTGGTTTTAGATAGCAATAATTGAATATCATCTAAATGTGTCAAATCCATAATTTTTTGCCGGGTGTTGTACATTCGTGTTAGTTTTAAGGATGTGACAGATTAGCTTTACCTCCGGTAAATGAAACTTCCAATGTATTATTCCTAATTTAAAGTGTCATGTTGTCTCTGTGATAAAGTCCTGGATCAGATTACTAAAAATACTAAAGAATCTTCACCTTAATTGGACTGCAGTTAAGTTATATTGAATAAAGCATTAAATAATCCACAAAATTTGATATGCCTTTTAACAAAAAACCAGATGGTACTCTTATAAAAAAGCAAGCACAATAAATACAAAACATTCCTTTAAAAAAATAAATGAATCTAACATCTGGTTATATCATCATCATCATCATGTCGCGCCGCCTGCGCGGATATCCCTGACCGTCTCTCGCCATTTCTCCCTATCATTCATCGCCTCCGGCAGGTCTTCAGGATTACAACCCGTGTCCTCACATAGCTGCTGTATGTAAGTTCGTGCTGGTCGTCCCACTCTTGCACAACCATGAGTGGGGGTCCACAGGAGTACATCGCTTATGAGCTCGTCCTTGCTTCTCCAGCAGTGTCCTGCGTGTCTGGTTCGTCGAACTTGTATAGTTTTTGTGATGGGGGGCAAGTGTCCGTATAGTTGGAGTCTCGTGGGGTGTTGTCGCCAGGACTTGTTTAATACTGCTCTCAGCATTCTTGTGTAATTTCCGTCCAGCCTCCTCTCCAGCCGCTTCGTAAGCGTCCATGTGGTGCATCCATATAGCAGTATCGACACAACCGCTGCCTGGAAGAAACTGCGTTTCATTTTATCTGTTAGGTCCGACTTCCATATGATCGAGAGCCTATCGATAGCTGTCCATGCCTTCGTCAGTCGTGTGTCGATGTCCTTCTCGGTTGATGAGACGCTACTTCCTAGGTAGGTGAATTTGTCGACTAGTTTCAGAGAGGCTCCGTCTAGTGTGGCAATGTTGCCTGTTTGGTTGTAACACATATATTCGGTTTTGTTTGCATTGACATGTAGGCCAATGCCAGCTGCAGCTCGTTCCAGACTATGTAGTAGTGTCTCTGCTTGATTAGGCGTATTCGCTAGTAACGCCAAGTCATCAGCGTAGTCGGCGTCCGTGATTGTTTTTGCGGGGTACCTTTTGCTTCTTCTCTTAGTCAGCTCAAAGCCATTTTCTCTGATTTTGTCGATCGAAGTCCTAAGCACATAGTCTAGACAGATGATAAAGAGGTACGGGGCTAGTGTGTCTCCTTGTAGTACTCCTGCAACAATGTCGAAGTATTCCGTGTCTCCATCTGGTGAACGTACTTTTACTTTGGTGTTTCTGTAGAGAATCATTATCGCTGCTACGGTTTCTTTTGGTAGGCCGTAAGCTAGTAGGATTTGCTCCATCTTCCCTCTGTGTATGGAATCGAAGGCCTTGGTAAAGTCGACAAATAGTAATGTCGCCTGTAAGTTTTTTGCCTGAACGCCTTCCAGGATTCTACGAATGGTCAGTATTTGTGAGGTTGTGGATCTATTTCTCCGGAAGCCATTTTGGTTTTTCCTAAGGATGTTTTCCATTTTGGGTTCTATGCGGTTTCGTAGTAGGGCATTGTAGATTTTGGCTGCTATGGATGTAAGTGTTATCCCTCGGTAGTTCTTGGCTAGTCCGAGGTCGCCTTTTTTAGGGAATGGAAGGATGCATCCCTTCGTCCATCGTTCTATCCTATTTTGACTATAGACTGCGTTGCATTGCCGGAGCAGTATATCGTCGAATTGTCTCGTCTTCCACACTTCTCGTCTAGCCCCGCCGCTTTCCTATTTTTAATTCTTCTGAGAACCGTGTCGAGTTCTTCTTTGGTGAAAGGACCTAGTTTTACGTCTAATTGCTTACTAATAATTCTGGTGATCGGTTCATCCGTTATTTCCGGTGGGTTTCCTAGTAGATTTTTGAAATGCTGTTCCCATAGTTTTATTCTTTCTTGTTGGCTTGCAGCTTTCAATTTTGCTTTGGCTGTGCTCTTCCTTCCACTTACTTCGTTTATTGTTTGCCAGGCTATCCTGGATTGCCTATCTTCCACCGAGTCTCTAATCTTATCTATCTGATTTTGTACGTATTCTGCCTGTTCTTTTAGGTATATTCTTGTTAATTGATGTTGCGCCTTTTCTAGTTCTCGTGCATTTGTATTTGTTGGGTTCTGTTGATAGTTTTTGGAGGCAGTCTTCACAAGTGCACGTTTTTCTCTAGCCGCTAGCGTTTCCCAAGGGACTCTATATTTAGTTCTAGGTTTTGTTGGAATACACTTTTCTGCCGCCTCCAAGTGTGCTTCTACAAAATTTTCATATTCGTCATTTGGGGTGCCTATTTCTACCTTCTCTTGTAGTGCTTCGAATCTGTTTCTTAATTCTAATGCATACTTATCTCTAATATCTCTGTTGTTGAGTAGGGCCCAGTCATAGTGCTTGGTCGTCGCTTTACGTGTGGCGTTTTTTCTTAGGCTTAGTCGTACTTTGGCCGTAACTATTCGATGATCGGAGGACACACCCTCGAAGGAGGAGTATGCCTCGCAGTTCATCGCACTGTTTTTCCATTTCCTGTTTATAAGGACGTAGTCTATCTGTGCTTTACTCTTATTCGCGTATGTGTAGGTCCATAATTTCCCCTCCCTTTTTTGAAAGTTTGTATTGAGGCAGGTTAATCTATTTTCTATCATGAAATCTATTAAATGCTGTCCATTCCTGTTAGACGCGTAGTGTAGGCTGTATTTGTTGTGTCTGTTTTTCCCGATTTGTGCATTCATATCTCCGCCAATGACTAGCAGGTTGTGTTTCGGAATGCTACGTACTAGGGAGGATAGATCTTCGTAGAAGGTGGCTATTTCGTTTTCTTCGCTAACATTGGTAGGGCTGTAGCAGGAGATAATTGTTGCTTTGGGGTTGCCATTAAACGTTGCGGCCATCATCCTAGGTTGTATTCTCTCAATGCTGTTCAGTGTTTTTAACGCTCTCGGTCCTAGAAGCATTCCCACCCCTCCTACTGATGCATTGACAGAGTTTTTCCATGCCGATACAGTCACCAGCATCCATCCATTTCCAGTTTCGTGATACTTGATATCTTCGGTGTGCGTGTATCGGTGCTCTTGTATGCAAATTATATCTATCTTATGTTCTACGGCTGATGCAGTTAGCTCTGATAGTTGACCTATTCTATTTAGGGTTCTCACGTTAAATGTCGCTATCTGTATTGTTTGTTTGCATTTTAGTAGTTTTTGTTTGTGTTTGAGCTCTGTAGCTGATTTTTCGAACACCGAGGCCAGGGCTCCAACCTCAGCAGGACGCGCCCCTTTTTTACCCGCGCGAAGAGCGATGCGGTTTATGGATCTGGTTTGAGTACTAGTCATGGTTATCTTTCGATGGCTGTTTTTGTTCTCATCTATAGAAGCCACTCTTATAGATGAGCAGCAGTAGTTCCCCGATCGAACTGGCAATCTTGAGCGTTAAGCCGCAAGACTCACACGTACAGCATGCTGCTTCCCATGTGTACGCGGTAGTAATAACAAAAAAAAAAAAAAAAAAAAAACTCTTTTTTTTTTAATCTTAAGTTTTAACTTAGTTAAAGTCCAGGACTGCTGGATGTTAAAATTCAAAGAAATTTTGTGGTATATTTCATGGTTATCTAGTGGTGGACAGACAGAGAGAGAGAGAGAGAAAGAAAGAGAGAGGAGGAGTCAACTCTTTTATGGCTTTCGTCTTTAGCACGTGTTAGACTACATTTGAGGTGTTTTGGATTTTTTTTTTTTTTTTTTTTTCCCTTTCTTTTCAGGGGGGGGGCAATTTGGGGGGTTTTCTTTAGCAAATTTAGAAGTTCGCCTTCCAAAAGTAAAGTTTTCCTGAAATTTAAGTCGCATAAGTCTTCATTCTTCATTTAAACAACACATAATACAGCTGAGATTTAAGACATTACTATTTTAAATCAAATGTGCATTTTTAAATGAATAGTTTAGTAGAATAAATTTACTGACCTCTGTGAAAAAAATTCTGGAAACGGAATCACTTCCAAACGTATGCATACTATTTCAACAAATGAAGGATTAAATTATTACTAATTTTAGTATTTATATTAAAGGTTCCACTCCTATATCATGGTCAACTGGTGGTGGACAGAGAGAGTGAGAGAGAGAGAGAGACACAGAGAGAGAGAGAGAGAGAAAGAAAGAGAGAGGAGGAGTCAACTCTTTTATGGCTTTCGTCTTTAGCACGTGTTAGACTACATTTGAGGTGTTTTGGATTTTTTTTTTTTTTTTTTTTCCCTTTCTTTTCAGGGGGGGGGGCAATTTGGGGGGTTTTCTTTAGCAAATTTAGAAGTTCGCCTTCCAAAAGTAAAGTTTTCCTGAAATTTAAGTCGCATAAGTCTTCATTCTTCATTTAAACAACACATAATACAGCTGAGATTTAAGACATTACTATTTTAAATCAAATGTGCATTTTTAAATGAATAGTTTAGTAGAATAAATTTACTGACCTCTGTGAAAAAAATTCTGGAAACGGAATCACTTCCAAACGTATGCATACTATTTCAACAAATGAAGGATTAAATTATTACTAATTTTAGTATTTATATTAAAGGTTCCACTCCTATATCATGGTCAACTGGTGGTGGACAGAGAGAGTGAGAGAGAGAGAGAGACACAGAGAGAGAGAGAGAGAAAGAAAGAGAGAGGAGGAGTCAACTCTTTTATGGCTTTATTGCTCAGCTATTTTCAAACTGGCAAAATAACGTAAAGGGAAGCTGGTTGGTTGTTTTGTTTTCTGGTGTATCAACCCTTTTCGGGTCATTTAACGCCGTTTAGTATAAGGATAGTTTTTGTTTATACACAGTTAAATTTCAAAACTGTTCTGTTAGATGTCAAAACAGTTCTATTTCAAACAATTCAGTTTAGTTCGCAGTTTAGTTCTATTTGACCCAGTCAAGTGCTACCACTCCGGGCCTGAGTAGGTCTGGGAGCAATGGCTACTCCGCATTTCCCAAAGATCCAGTATTACTGAAACCTCACCGTCAGATTTGTGTCATATCAGGACAATCATTAGGGGAGGGGTCTTACCCTTCTGCAGAGGTGCAGTTGGTATATTCTACTGACCCAGCCGACTGGGAAAGTAAAGGGAAAAAAGATTATCATTGTACTAATAGCTGAACAGATATGACGGTATCACTTTCGGACTGATACATTTGGGAAAGGTATGAAACTCTTTATCACCCAAGCTATGGGTGAAATAGTACCACTTCTGTTCTTCTACAAGGATGGCTTTTGCATTAAATAACCCTCAAAGCCTTTAAAACAAAGAAAACAAACCTACATAATTGGTGGGGGTCCTGGATATAACACTAAACTTCCTCTAGTGATGAAGCCCCTGTACTGGAGCTCTCTCGTTGCTATTACTCCCAAGTCTATTCTCGCCCGGAATGAACACGCCCAGTCTACTGGAGCTGCAGAATACATCGACTGCTTCTGTACAAAGGGGCAAGACCCTGCCCAAAGAGTGTTCTGGATATGACTAAACAATCTGATGGTGAGGCTCCTGTTAATGTACAGCTTTCGAGAATGCAGAGTACCTCTTCATTGCCATCGCTTCCAAATCCATTCAGGCCCGGAGTGGTAGCACCTGATTGGGTCCTACCTTTGGGTCTGGCAGAACTGTTTGATATTTTCACTGTGTGCACACAAATGACTTATGTTAAATTGAATTGTTTAAAATAGAACTGTTTCAACATTCATCTGGGTGTAAACAAATGACTGATGTTTAATTGAATTGTTTGTGATACATAGCAATATTTGAAACCATATAACTTTGTTGACTTATGTTTAGAAATCATATATATCTAATATATATATATGTGTGTGTGTGTGTGTGTGTGTGTGTGAATAAGCTGGATTTAGCATTATATAACTTCCAATGGTACTATTTACCAACCCTCCGCTCGGGCAGGATATGACACAAGGTCAATTTTTAAGCGGAGTTTAACAGGTTTGAATTCAGAGTTTTCCTTCTCCTAGACTAGTTGCCTCACCAAGGCTGAAGAACCTAGTCCGTCCTACTATTTATCCATAGCTGGAGGGAGAATAAGGGGGTTCATACCTTTCCCAAGGGTATTTGCCCGAAAGTGAACGTAATAGCGCGACTGGAGTACGAACTCGCGTACTACGATTCCGCAGTTCATCGCTTTAACCATTACACCACGAGGACACCCCCAATAACTTCCAATGGTTGATATTCCGTAAAACAAAACCCCACTGGAATGAATGTACTTGGTAGGATCTCATCTATGTGTTAAATAGATCAGTTTGAGATAATGAAGAGCTAACCTGTTTAAAATAATTGATAGGTATTTAGTACAGTGTTGTAACTTGTAACCTTATATTTCAAAGTCGGATTTAGCCGAATGTCATTTTTTCAGTCACGTCGAGTCATGTCTTGTGATAAGAGATCTTGACTTTACGAAGCCGGTATCTCCATTGTTCTCGAAATACTAATTTCAGTGAACAATTATTCCAGTGAAGTCGTCAGTAAAATTTCTGTTTCTTCATTGATGGGGTTAGTAAATGTCAATTTCGAAATCTTCACTAAATGAGCTGTTTAGTCACTGCTTAAAGTCTGTAATTCAAATCTTGTACAATTTTATTAGTTTCTCTTAAGTAACAGTGTCATTCGACTTTTCGGTTTTGCATTAATATCATCGTATTTGTTGTTTATATCTAAACCTTTGAAGCGATGTACACTTGGGTCTTTATAAAGTCCATCCTGTCGGCTGAGGATATAGAAAACGCCGACTGCACTTACGTAGAGGGGTAAGATCCCAGCAAATGAGTGTGAAGGGTATGACTAAACTTCTCCTGATAGTGAAACTCCAGTTCTGGAACTTTGGGGAATGTGAAGTACCTTCTTCAATGTCAATCCTCCCAGGTCCATTCTGACTCTGATTAGTCATACATGTGAGAATCCCATCGATGGATAAAAAAGAACCGTTCAATCGTTTACTAAGGATTATTATTAATTTGAAATTATACAGCTACATACAAAATTATGTAGGATTACTTGATAAATAGAATTATTAGTGTTAGATAGGAATACTTGAAAGCATTTTATTGTGTGTAAACAAATGAGCACAAACAACTCGTTTTATAAAGTTACCAATATACTATTTATTTACAAACCATTTATTACACGATTTGGCCTTAAATAATCCACAAAACAGGTGATTGATTTCGTTTGGTTTCATGGCACATCAACCATTGGTGGTCATTAAATGCTAAATCCTGTTTTTATAGATATAGTAAATATATATGATTTGTAAACACATTTTGTAGATACACACAGCTAAATGATCAAACAGTTCTATTTCTAATTAATCAATTTAGTGTGAGTCAAATGTTAACTGGTTCCAAGTATTGAGACGTATAATAAAAATTCAACTAAACATTAGTCATTTGCTTACATACAATGATCAAACTGTTCTATTTCAATTAATTGAATTTATCATGTCATTTGTTTTCGCATTTTGAATATCAAACAGTTCTATTTGACCAATACATAGGACCCTATCAAGTGCTACCACTCCAGGCCAGAGAGGATCTGAGAGCGATAGCAATTTAGGGGTACTCTGCAATCCCCAAAGTTCTTCGTTAATTGGAGCCTCACCGTCAGATTGTTTAGAGTCAGGACACTCGTTGGTGAGGTGTCTTACTCCTCTGCAGAGGTGCAGTCGTAGTATTCTACTGCCCCAGCCTACTCGGCTAAAAAGATTTAGTGTCATATACAGGACACTCGTTGATGGGGGTCTTACCCCTCTGTAGAGATGCTGTCGGTGTATTTTACAGTCGTTAGCGATTGGTCTGGTACATGATTGTGCCTGTTTGCTGATAAGTACATTGTAAGAGACAACGAGGGAAACAATAATTCAAAGAAAAAGTAGTGCGATTCAGTAAGATTATCTTATGGAATCGCACTGCTGTTATGAAAACTTATGAATTTATTTGTTATGTCTCCTTGGGTATCTCCGCTTTTAACTATATTCTCAATTCAACCTTTTAAAATATCTTTACATAGTATATATACACTATGAAGACAGTATCTATTTAAGCTCAATTTTTTTAATTAATTCAACTGAGAGTTCCCAAAAATGCCTTCTTGAATTTTTCTTAAGATTTTTCTGAAATAATCCAGTTTAATCTAAAAGTTTCTACATCATTACTGTGGATTGCAGAAGATAACATCAGCTCTTTTGGTGCCTCTTGCCTGGCCAATGTTGAATGGTGAAGAAATATCTGGGTGGTCTCATTTCTTGAATCCTGATTGGCTGTTCACCTCGGTGTTGGATATGGTGTTTGATAAATATCCATCATTCTGCATTATGTTCCCGACAACTATACTGAGTTATAGCTTGTTCCCTTGTCTAGTTGGAACCCCACAACGACGGCGAGTATCGTATTGATTCAACATTATTGATCAGATTAAGCAATTTGTTTTAAAAGAGTATTATTCTAGTAGCAAAAAAATCCAATTGGTTGATAGACTGGGTTCTTTAATCTTGACTGAAAAATTCCAGTTCGAAGAGAAATATTGAAAAAATATTCACTGGACGAAACTGTTTGCATTTAACTTCATGCTAACTTCCATGGGAAGTTAGCATGTTTCATCCCCATCACCAGCTATGGGTAAACAAGACCCAGGCTGGGTTCGTTGGTCTTTATAAGGCAACCAATCTTAGAAAAGGAAGACTGAAATCAAACCAGCCGAACTTCGAGAACTACCTTTTGTCACATCCTGTTTGGGGCAGAAGGGCTTGGTAAATACACGCACGCACGCACGCACACACGCGTGTGTGTGTGTGTGTGTGTGAAGAACTTTCTTGCAAAGTCGTCTCATCTTCACACAAAATGACGTCATTCTCTTCTCTTTTTATATTTTTAGTCACTGGTAATTCCAAAAAAAAATCCCTGGAGTAGTTCCAGAAACGAATTTCTTTTAAATGTCCATACCACTTACTCTTTATGAATTTAGAAAATAAATTGATATTTCGAACCTGAAGAATCCCGAATAAGGAGGTCATACATTTTCCTGTCTGGAGTGAACATTCACGACATCATAGTTTACACAACTTTCTTTTTATTCCTTGTGCAATCAATCAATTGTTGTACATTTTAAAACATACTGGAACAAAAAAAATTGGTTTCTCATGAACTTACTGACATAAAAAAACGTTTTAGAATTTTTTTGTCATCTTGATGGAGACAGAAAATTTGTGTTTGTGCAATATCATCATCATCAAGCACAGATTTCTTTGAATTTCTCTTGCCAATCGTCCCTAATGTCCATTGCACAAGGTAATTCCGCTAGACTGCACCCAGTGGCCGCTCAGAGTAGATGAATCTTCGTTTTTGGTTGGTTGGTTGGTTGGTTTTATGTCATATCAAACTTTGTAGCTTATTTAACGCCAAATCCATTTTTATACAAATAGTTAATTTTCAAACAATTCAGTTTAGCATGAGTACACAGTTTAATTGTCAAAAACATTTCTATTTCAAGCGATTCAGTTTATTCAAACAGTTCTAATTAAGCTATTTCAGTTTAGTATGAGTACAGATTTTTTTTTACACACAGTTAAATGTCAAAACAGTTCTATATTAAACAATTCAGTTTTGTGTAAGTAGAGTTTCAATGTCAAAAACAGTTCCATTTCAAACAATTCAGTTTAGCATAAGCACGCAGTTTAAGTATGCAGCTGCTACCATTTCGGGTTTGAGTGGACCTGGGAGCAATGATAATGAAGGGGTACTCCGCATTTTCCAAAGCTCCAACATCACTGGAACCTCACCATCAGATTGTTTAGTGTCATATATCAGGACACTCGTAGGGGGAGTCTTACTCCTCTGCAGGGATGCAGTCGGTGTATTCTACAGCCCCAGTCGACTAGACAATTCCCAGAGTTAATGTCAAAACAGTTTTACGTATTTCAGATAATTCAGTTTAGCATAAGTACACAGTTTAGATGTCAAATCAGTTCTATTTCGAGCAATTCAGTTTAGCATAAGTACGCAGTTTAAATGTCAAAACATTTCTATTTTAAACAATTCAATTTAGCATAAATACGCAGTTCAAATGCAAAAAACAGTAACGTCAAGAAACCACGGTTTAGTTCTATTTAACTCATCAATCAGCTGTTACTACTCAGGCCCGAGTGGACCTAGAAGTGATGGCAATGAAGGGGTACTCCGCATTTCCCAAAGCTTCAGTATTACTGGAGCCGCACCATCAGATTGTTTAGTATCATATCCAGGACACTCTTTGGTGGAGGTCTTACTTCTCTGCAGAGAAGCAGTCGGTGTATTCTACAGCCCCGGCCGACTGGGCAAATCTTCGTTTTTGCTGGTCGGCCAACACTGATGTGTCCATATGTCGGAGTCCATATGAGAATCTTGCTTATAAGTTCGTCCTTACTTCAGTATGCAGCGTTGGTTGTTTGCCTTTCTTGAATGATTTGTGAGATGGGAGGTAAGTGGCCATACAGCTGCTGTTTTGTGGGGTGCTACCTACAGGATTCAATACAGCACACTGCATCCTTGAGTAGGTACCATCTAGCTTTTTCTCCAAACGTTTTGTTAGAAACCAAATGGTGCAACTATACAGTTGTACTGACACGGCTACAGCTTGTAAGAAATCCCGTTTTATCTATATATTTTACAAATATCAAAATAGACACAAGGCAGCAGGTATTTAAAATGACTACCTTGAAATGACCCTTATGTTGACGGGTAAAAACTGACGTGTCATTGAAGACGCATGAAAATAAGTTGGAGTATGAAAAATGTGTCCCATACCAGTATCCGAGGAAAGATCCTCACTAACACCGGCAAAGATAGCCACGAATTACGTGTCTCCCAGGGAAGAAAAGACGACTCAAGATAACAAACGAAAGAAGTTAAACTCTGGGTTAGAATTGAAAGTTAATTGAAATTTTCTTTCGTCCAGAAACGACCTCTGAAAAAAATTAACTTTCCTCCTTTTTTTTGGGGGGGGGGAGACTTTTGCGCCATTGCTTCTTCCTACCACCAGATTATCAGCTTAAACTAGTATTCCATTTGGTATGGTGGTATACCAATCATTGTAGGTTATTTAATGGTGGTATATCAACCATTTTAGTGTTTATACATGTAAATTCAATATATGCAATTTGTAAACATTTTCTTGGTAACATTTTTGACGAGTCTAAACTCTTTTTTTGCGCACAGTTAAATGGTTTCAAGTATTGTTACGTAACACTAAAAATTTAATATCAGTTATTTATTTGCAAACATTTAAATAGTTATACATGAGATGTAAGAGATTAATTTGTCAGTAACTTCACTTTTAAATGAATTAGAACACATTTGTTTGCACATTAGTATTGCTCTTGTTTCTACAGTTAAATGGTTTCTATTATTGCTAGCTAACGCTTATAATCCTATTCTATATTAATCATTTGTTTGCGCACATTTAAGTGGTTACAAGTATTGCTATTTAACACTAATCATTCTATTAAATACTGTTCATTCATTTGCACATAGTCAAAGTGTTCGAAACATTGCTATGTAACACTAATAATTCAATTTAGGCGCACAGTTAAAAGGTTTCAATTATTGCAGTGATGTGATAATGCTCCCCTCAGCCGCCCCGAATACATCAACTTCTTAAAGCCAATACTATTCAGGGCCCGTGATTCATCCAGTGGGTTCCGACAGGGGCATCACACATTTCTTTACGGCCACAAGAAATACAACCGAGGGAATGGGAGAAAAAGAACAAACGGACAATATGGACTTAGGTCAGCTCCAAGTGCAAGAAGGGTAGTTTTGTGACACTTTTTTGTACAGCTTCTCGTGCATCTTGTAGACTATCGCTGGGAGTGTATTTTTCGCGAAACTCCTGCAGAAGCCACTAGGAATGCCGATTCATCTTTGACCGTCTTCCTCACTGCCTCCTTCTGCTGATTGTTATCCACTCTGGACTAATAACTCATCTTGACTGGTCCCTTCTGCTGTCCGGTCTCGACTGCCTCTCTGCGTCTTTCTTCGCCAACTCACCCTCTCTGGGTTCATTTTCCAACTGTCCCTCTCTGGGTTCCTTTGCCAACTCTCTCTCTCTCTGGTTTCCTTTTCCCGCTCCCCCTGGCTTCTCTCGGACCTGCCTTTCCTCCCTCACTTCCGGTCTCGTCGGAGATCTCGGGCTCATGCCTTTGTTTGGTTTCGCGCCAAAACAGACAAAGAAATCGTCTGCCTGGCCTACCACCCACATAGTGTCACAATAAAACACTTTTAATTTAATTCGATATTAATTATTTATTTGCACACAGTGAAGTGATTACAAGTATTGTTATGTATTACTAACCACTCAATTAAACATCAGTTATTTATTTACACACAGATAAATGATCAAACTGTTCTATTTCAAACAATTTAATTTTACATAACTCATTTCTTTTCAATCGGTGTAAATGTCAAACAGTTCTATTGGAGCCATTGATCGGACCCTATCAGGTGCTACCACTCCGGGTCAAAGTGGACAATGAGCGATGGCAATGAAGGAGTACTCCGCATTCCCCAAAACTCTGGCGTTACTGGAGCCTCACCATCAGATTGTTTAGAGTCATAAACAGGACACTCCTTGTTCGGGGTCTAACTCCCCTTCAGGCTATAGTATTCTGTAATGGACAACGCAACCAAGAATTTAAAACAAAGAAATATTATGGTTAAATGCCAAGGCCATTGAATAAATAAGTTGAATTTTTCCAAAGGAGTCGGAAATAGAAAGCACTGTTAACGGTTTAACCTTTTTCAAGGAAACAAATAGTGATGGGTCCTTTCATGGATCCTTAAGACTGTCAGCATCACTTTCTTTTCAGACCGTTGCACCTGGAATGTTTTCTTGACAAAGAGCGTGAGAGTGTTTCTACTCCATAGCCTCTTTTTTCAACTTAGCCAAACCAATACTCGTCCTATTTGTAATTTTTTTAACAAAATCATGCTTCTCCGTACCCATGACATATTTTTCTGTGAATTTTACGTGGCTTGTACTTCTCATCAAGCAAAACCTTGATGACAGACCGCGGTTCGAGCCTGTATCAGTCTGTTCGATTTACCACCATTTCGAATAGCCTCCAAACAAAACTTTTTGCTAGATTAAAATAATTTTTGCTGTAAACCAATTGTCAACAAAGAGTTTACATTTATGGAAAAAAACTCTGAAAAGAAATTGTTTTTTTTTCAAAAAGTTTCTGATTTATTGAATAACCCTAGAACATGACAATTTACGTATTCTCAGTATAAACGCAATTTACTTTTTTGATATTACATGATTTTCAATAGCATATTAACTCCTAATAAGTTATTTAGTGCCAAAATTTAATTCATTTATAATTGTTTGATTGTAGTCTATTTTCAATGTTCCATTACATTTCTTTAATTGCCTTTTTTTTCATTAGCCTTAATCATTTGGATGCTCAAGTCACTAATAATTTCTTGGAAACAAAACTATTCTAAATACAAATAAAGTTAAAACGTTTCAGTTTTATTCGTTTATTTGTATTTTACTGTATATCAACCTTTGTTGGTTATTTTATGCCAAATCCTGTTATATATATATATATATATATATATATATATATATATATATATATATTTGATCTAAAGGGAGCAAAAATTATGAAACATATGCCCAATAAAAAGAAACGATTAACCTTAGAATCGGCAGTTATTCTTCTGACAGAAACAATAATACAAAGATCTGTAAAATTTCAATTATCTCCAACTCTGACTCAGTTTATCATCATAGAACATAACATGAACAAATATTTACGTAAAAAATCAAAAAGAAACGCTACAAACAACAACATAACATAAAAACAAACATTCCTTTTCATACTTACCGTTAAAAATGCTATTTAATATAGAATGTCCGGTAAAAGATGAAGATCTTTTACCAAAATTTTTTCCAGTTTGTCATTAATACTACACAATACACTGTCGGAAATATATATTTCCACATTACACACACACACACACACATATATATATATGATTTGTGAACAAATATTTTGTGGGTAACTTCATTTTTAGATCTCATTTGTTTCGACACATATATGAGTACTTATAACTATTTAACACTCAAAATTCTATTTAATATTAATATTGATGAATAATGTTGATATTAATGATTAATATTAATGATTAATATCGACATTAAACATTAATATCAATATTAATGATTAATATTAATATCAATGATTAATATTAATTTTAATGATTAATATCAACATTAATCATTAATATTAATATTAATCATTTATTTATATACAGTCAAATCGTTTTACATATTACAATTTAATATCAGTAATTCTATTTATCAAGTATTCCGATCTAATTTAATAATGATATTTTCTCTTGTTTTTTACGTACAGTTAATAATATTACAAGTCAGAGCTCATTTGTTTGCACACAGTCTAATGGTTTCAAGTATTACTATTTATTCTATTTGACCCATGGATGGGATCTGTTGTGGAGTAGCAGGAACCTTGCCCCCACCACACACACAAAAGATAGACTAGTCTAAAGACTATTTAAAGACGCTGTCTGTAAATAAATACCACTAAGGTTACGTATATTGACTTTAGTCATAGCTTGTCTGTCAAGGCCGCCTGACATGAGTGCCGGAGAAGCCCAGCATTCGTGTCACCTTGTGCTTCAGGGGGCTGTCCCCTCCAGGCTCTCACTTGTTTCGGCAGGGCTTGGTTTATGGCCTGGAGCTTGAGGCGCCTATTTTTAAGGGAATGCTGGCGAGGCCTAAGGCATTTTTTGGAGCCGCCGGGTGTGACTGGGCTACGGCACTGTGTCCGACTCCCGCATTAAAAAGTTTTTGTGCGACACTTTGGCATGGTGGGATAACTAAGTTTATTTACATTAGTCGATGTACCAAACTGTGTACTGTATTCTCTCCAGAATAAAATGCCATTTATTTTACATGTGTGTCGACCTTATTTCACGACACAACATCTGGCGTTGAAGATTTGATTGTTAAGCGCAAACAACATCTGGTAACGAAGGACTGGAAAGTTAGAAAAATTTCAGCGAAACACCAACATTTTGGACGACTCAAAACACAAGTCTGCATTACAGGTTGACCTTGTTAAAAACAAGAATTTTTAATTGTTCAGTAATTCTTGTTAGAAAAAAAAGGAAATTATTGGGTCCGTTGAATTTTGTCTCTATAAAGAAATATGGATGATTTAAAAAAAAGCAATGATAGATTTTATGAAAACCCAGAAAGAACGTTAAGACGAGGCTGCGGCGATTGGACCAAGAACGCTTTTAAAACAAAACGAACGTTTGGAAAAATTTTTCGAATAATTAGTGTTTAAAAGTCAATGTTCGAATAATTAGTATTTAAAAAAGAGCTAGACAATGAAAATTCTTTTTTCGCAAGACTCGGTGAATTTAAGTACTGTCCTAAGGAGAATATAACTTTTGCTGCGTATTTTCACTGTTATGAAGAGGCTTTTCAAAAAAGATTGCGCTACATGGTCGGATAAAAAGAAAATTCATCTGTTGTTCAGGAAATTTGGTCAAAGCAAACAAGAAAAGTATGCTAACTACATACTTCCGAGAAATCCAAGAGAACTATCTTTTGAGGCAACAGTCTTTAATTCTGAAAAAATATTTACAGAGATTGCAGTGCTTGAACCAGACAAAAAAGTGGGGAGGGTTACTTTACTTTTACTAATAATCTCAATAGAGAGCGTGAAAAGTTCAAATTAAAAGAACTTACCTCCGATTTGTTTAAATCCTTGATTTTTGTTCAAGGACTGACGGTGCCGAAAGATGACGAAATTTGAATCAGAATTTTGTCTAAATCAGAACAAAATCCTAAAATCAGTCTGCAAATGGTCGAAGAACGCGAATGAACAGAAAATCTTCGACGCGACACGGTGAGGATTGAAGAACGTGACAGTCAAAAATAAATGCAATTAAACAAAAACAACATAAAGAAAAATTTGTCCGTAAAATAAATCCTTGTTATGGCTGTGGATAGATTCATTATTATAAGGAATGTCCATTCAGAAGGAAAGAATGCTTTAATTGTGGCTAAAAAAAAAAAATCCCAAGCATGCGCATTGCAGAAAGCCAAAAAATAAAAAAGGGGCAAAATGAAAAATACAGTTAACACAACTAAAACGTAAAACACGGGAATAAAAATGAAAAGAAAGTTTGTGAAAGTACAGATGGATAATAAAGAGGTTAGTTTATACCGGTATACCGGTTAAGATGTGACTTCGATAAATGAAATAACTTGGAAAGACAGAAAAAAATGCACATTACACTACAGGAAATAAACTAAAATTTGTAGGTGAATGTTATACAAATGTAACATCTATGGGAAAAACTTTAAAATTAAATGGATTCGCTAAGAAACGAACACAGACCTCTTCAGTATGGATTGGATTGAGTCATTCGACCTTTTGAACCAACTAATAAATTTCTTCTGCTATAGTGTCTGCGTTAATTCTAACTGAGTGGAAAAATTTTTTAAAAGAATTAATGATAAAAATTTTTTGAGGGTCTAGGAAAATGCACAAAGCTAAAGCGAAATTCAAATTTAAAGAGAATATGACCAAAAATGAAGTACCTTTTGCTGCCAAAGCCTTTATTAGGAGAGAATTAGACCAGTCAGAACAAATAAGCGTGTTGACCAAAACGTACTATAGAGAGTTGGCAAGTCCTACCGTTTACGTAAAAAAAAAAAAATAAATAATAAAATTAGGGGCTGCGCATATTTTGCAGGGTTGAACGATTTTTTGGAAACTTCCCTCTGCCAAGCCCGGAAGATGTTGATTTTGCAATAGCTTACCTAAACGACATCTTAATTAAGAGTGAAAACTGAGAACAACATGTCGAACAAGTCAAAGAAGTTTTTGGAAAAAAAAAGCAATATGGCTTGAAATGTTAATTTTTTATCTAAAATTAATTATTTGGGACTGATTATTGATGCAAAAGTCAGAAAACCTGACCCATCGAAGTCGAGTGCTCTAAAGAACATGCCTGTCCCAACAAATGTGTCAACTCTACGAGCATTCCTGGGACAAGCAAACAGCTACGGTAATTTTATCCCCAATAGGCTCGTCTTAAAAGCACCTCTAAACAAATTATTGAAAAAAGATGCGAAATGGAATTTGAGTACCGAATGTCAGAATGGTTTTGAAGAAATAAAAAAATTAACGACAGACTTGAGTCTGACACATTACGATCCAAAGAAAGATATCATTGCTGCAAGTGACGCGAGCAATTTGGAATTAGGAGCCATGATATTGCACAAAGAAAACAACTGCTAGGTAAAAGGGATTGCGCATGCGTTGAGAACCTTATTGTCTGCTGTAAAAAGGTACAGGCAAATCGAAAAAGAGGTTTTAGAGATAAATTTTACAGTAAAAAGTTCCATAGATTCATTTATGGAAGAAGTTTTACGTTCCAAACGGACCTTCGACTTTTACTGTCTATTTTTGGTTCCAAAAAAAGGATTCCTACACATAATTCAGACATGGAGAACAATACTGTTAGATTATAATTTTAAACTGAAGTTCCGGCTGTCAAAGAGGTTAGGACATACAGATGGCTTATCCAGGTTAATCCCCAAACCTTGTGAAAGATTTTGGGAAGCTGTGATAGCAAGCCGAAGAATAGAAATAGAAATAAAAAGCATGCTTCTCAAAGTCATATGAGAATTATCTGTGACAGTCGAGGAGATTAAGAACAGAGCAAAAATAGACAAATATCACAGAGAAAAAGAAACAAATTATCGACCAACAGTACAAAAAGATTGGTGAAAAGATTTTTTCCATCTGTGATGTAATTTTGATGTACAGTGAATGGGTGGTGATACTAGTAGCGCTGAAAAAAAGAATATTAAAAGACTTCCATTCTAGTCATCCCGGTATAGTGAGGATAAAAGTTTTAATGAGAAGCTATGCTTTTTGGCCGAATATGGTCAAAGAAATAGAAAAAATGTAGAATCCTGCAGAGGTTGTGCGATAGCAGCAAAGGCACCACCAGTGAAATGTAGCCCGTGACCAAAGATTGACAGACCTTGGTCAAGGCAATATATTGATTTTGCTGGTCCAATGAAGGGATAATATTATTTGATAGTGGTTGACAGTTTCTTGAAATGGCCAGAAGTGATGGAATGTAAAAACCCTACGTGCATTGGTACCATTAGATTTTTGCATGAACTTTTCGCTAGATTTGGTATTCCTGATACAATTATGTCGAATAATGGGATACAATTCACGGCAAAAGGGATTTTTATAAATCTTTTCGGCTGTACTCACCATTACCGCACTATATTACCCGCGATCTAATTGATAGGTAGAAAGATTTGTTGACACTTTCAAGCAAGAATTAAAAACGTCGGACAGAAATGAATCCGTCGGCGATATTCAATAATTTTTAAGGATATACCATGTCACACGGAACCCAAGAACTAAATCAGGATTGTCACCAGCGGAGTTAAAGTTTGCGAGAAAAATAAGATTCGTGTTCGATAAACTGTTGCTAAAGGAAAATAAGAAAAACAATTTAAAAAAATGCAAAATCCTATCTACCGCGAGAAAATATTTTATTTATACCAAAACGGGAAAGAAATTTGGAAGGTCGGTGTCATCGATTAAAGTATCAGGAGATCAATGTATATAATTAAAGACCCGAAAAAGACTATTAAAAGACATCACAACCAGATCGGGAAAAGGTACTCTGGTGATATAAATAACCAGAAGGAAGAACCGATGAAGACTATCCATGACTTATTCGATGTACCGATGGCTTTTGTAGGCCCTGAGGAGAGACGTTTAAGTAAACGGAAAAGGACATTTTCAGGGATTATGAAGATAAACCCGAAAAGAAAAATACAACTTCCAAAGGAAGTAGTCAATTCAAAAAAGGGAGATGTTATGGTTATTTATATTAGTCGGCGTACCAAACTGTGTACCGTATTCTCTCCGGAATCAGATACCTCTTATTTTACATGTGTCGACCTTATTTCATGTCACAACAGGATCCTAAAAGGTACAACCAATTCGAGTCGGACTAGACCTTATAACAAAGAAGGTTTTGACATTAAATAACCCACTATGGTTGATATGCCATTAAACAGGGAAACCAAACCTAAACTCAAGTTCTGCCTAAACAAAAATAAATTTGCTTTAAAAGAAAATAGAAAACAAATTTATTGATAATTGTAAAAAACAGGGTCAGTGCTAGATTTTTCTGGTCCCTGCTAGGAATTTATGATACGGGGCCCCCACTCAACTACATGTTAATTTTCATAAAGTAGCATTCATAGAAAATATATGTAACCCACCGTTTAGGGACGGCTTTGTAAAGGAGTTATCAGAAAGTGTCCTTCGGTTACACGGTGATAACCTTTAGATATTACCAATAGTTCGTTTGAACGTCCAGAAAAAAGTTCTCGAAAAAGTTAGTCCACAAGAAGAGAGAGTGACCATTGCCTTTTTAGTTGTGCTATTCGATTTAGTGTCCTTCCATTGTTAAGCGTTGGTTTCACAATGTACGTGCTATGAGTGGTTAAAGTTTGCTTTTCATATCTACAATTTCCTTTCTATATATTTCAGGATGACATTTGCTTTCATTTTTCAATTCAATAAATGACTATCAGTATCAAAGAGTTGTTACGAATAATTCTGAATACAATAAGAATATGCAAACCATTCTATTGAGCCTTATATATATATTGTTACAACCACGGTGAATTTAGAATGGTCCTACGCTGTCATAACATAAAAATAAGTCGTACGCAAAATAGTCAAATAAAAACAGAGGTTTGTAAATATTAACCTAAATTTATTTACAGGGAATGTACTGGGGACGAGAGTATACAAAGGTAAAAACAAAAATAGTAAGTAACACGTAGGCAAAAAGGGAGTGAAAGTAAAAATATAGGCTATAACCAACATGAAATGTATTTTGGATTTAAAATTAGAAGATTATTTAAAGTCTGGTCAGCGAAAACAAACAATAAAAACCTGAATAAAAAGTGGAATACAGCAAGTAAAAAGGTTACTGGTAAGTTTCTTTATCCTGGGAGAAATGCTCAGCGACGTTAGAGACTGGAATCATTCTCGCTAAACTGCCAGAGACACCAGCGTCACCTGACCAAAATAGTAGTAGTCTCAACTCAAACGACAAGGCCAAAAAGCGGGTGAGAGAACTACAACCAATCAGCCGTGCAAGATAGTATTCAAAGTGACCCAGATCAAAAGGCAAGGAAAAGTTCACTCTTAGTTCACAAAGGAGGCATGAAGTCTGCTCCCAAGGCCAAGTTGAAAAAGGGGCCTTAGGAGGAAACTATATATATATATATATATATATATATATATCGGGGTGAGGAATCAACAGATTTCCATATTTAAAAATAATGTTCAATTTTTGAGCAAAAAGAAAAAAATAGCCTCGAGAAGTTGTATTTTTGTATTCGTATTTTTGCATTTATTAACCTACTGGAGCATTCGCGCTAGTTTTTAAATTTCGAGATACTTCGCAGACGACAATATTTGACTTGCCGCGAAAATTTTGAAGAATCAAAACCCCAAAATAATTTTAGAAATCTTTTCCCTTTAGAAATGTTAAAAATACAATTTCTTAACTCGTTAGATTCATTTATAAATCAACTTTTTACCTGATTTCGAGTCTATCTAGATAACATAAGCGAAGAAATAAGTATTTCTACACTAAGGATTTTTTATATACTTACTCAAACAGTAAGTAATGAATTTTTACTAACTGAAATACCTTTAGATATATTTCTTTTAAGTGAAATCTACATTCTTTTCACTGAAGAATGCATTTCATTTCAATTTAATTTTTTAAATTAAACGAATGTTGTTTGCATTTATATTTGTGTAACTAGCAGCAGTTCATATACATACTCTTTAAGGCATAAGTACATTTTCGCTCTCAGTTAATGAAATATTGACACAAAACAATTACCACACACGCAAAAATGTGTCGCTTTGTTTTAAGCTAACAATTACTGCTATACTCTAGTATTTACACTCCTATATTTTAAAATGGCCGTGATACCACTTGTTCCCGAAATAAAGATGACGGACGTCAGTAAACTAATCAGTCTCAGGAACCTATTGATCAGGAAAATCACGTGATTTGTGCTCACAACTACGTCCGCAACTTTGATTTTGTCCCGCGCATTTGGAGCCGATCGCATGACAAGGATTGCCTATATATACTCTCGTCTTCCTAGAACCCATTCTCTTTCACATTTTCACTTCCACAGACAGCAAACTCTCACTCTCTTCATTTCGACTCACAGAGACAGCACACATTTCATTTACAGAGACAGCACACACACACTCTCTCTCTCTTACATTTTGACTTCCAGCAGTCGACCCCACGAAAATGTATACATTCTGCAACCTTTTTTTTTTTTTTTCTTGTTCTGTCTTTTCGGTTAGACTTGTTCCAGCCTCGAACACAACCTCAGAAATTTCGTCAAACCCCGAAAGAGACAAACAACCAACATGGGAGAAGACATGTTCCTCCGAGGACACGTTGCTATATTTCTATATATCGATAATTTTCTATATATCGATAACCTTACATGAAATACTTAGTCCACATACATTTTTATAGTCTACAGGACACTTAATATTTAGTCTTTTTCAATGATATCCCCGTTCGTTACATACACAGACGATATTAGAGTATTTGTAATGTTTCCTTTTTCATGTATTTGTTGATATATAAATTTAATTTTGTTTGTACTGCTTTGTTTTGGATGTTCTTTTGTCCGCGTTGTTTCACATCGTATACTTCATTTGCTTTTAAATAATGAGCCAACAATAAATTGTGGGGAACCCAAAAATATTCACCAAACAAACACACAAACCCCACAATACTTCATTCACGAATCTTAAACTATATCAATTAGAAATATCTACTCTCAAGCTATTTTTGCGAACAAGAAAAGATTTTATGCTTTGTTTTTCAGCACACATTTTATTCAATTTAAAGAAATGAATAAATTATAAATTTGTAGATTGTATTTTTGCTCATTTATTTACTTCCTTTATATATATATATATATATATATAACAGTAATTCTGAATATAAGAAGAATATATAAGATAAGTAATTTGAATATAAGAAAAATATATAAGAATAATAATAAATATATAAGAATATTAAGCATAGTGATATATTTCTCCCAGTCTTGGTAGACATTTTTTCAAGACAGAGGAAAAAATTTTATTTAACGGGTTAAATTTCTCAGATCACCATCCTTCAGAATTGTCTTGAATCCAAGAAGAAAACGATACATCTAACTAGAAGTGTGAAGTTAATTATTTTCTACCTGTGAAAACCACGCGTTAGAAATTTGAACCAAAAGAAACAGAAAGAAAACCTTAAATTGAGACACCATATTGGTATTTCTGTAAAAAAAAAAAAAAAAGTTGTTTTTGTAACACACAACTTTTCTCTATTTCGGTCCATCATCGTGTAAGTCCATTTGACTTTTCAATTTTATCCTTTTATTTCTTTGTGTGGGTATGTGTGTAAGATGTTGTGTTTTTAGCTCAACTATGCACAGCGAACTTTGTGCAAAGTCAGTGGAAACGTATGCGTTACATTTATTTCCTTCGAAATGTATTATTTGTAATGGGATAAAAGTGTTTGTTTGTCTCTGAAATATAGTTGTTGTTTTTGTACGTTAATGGTTGAGTTACTCCTCCCTTTCTTATTTGCTTTTTTATTACTTTTGCTTTTTTATTACTTTTTTCTCTTCCCTACGAAAATCCTTGGTCTTGGACGCTAACATTTGAGGCTTTGTTAAATTCCCTCTCTTCTTTTTTGAACCCACGAGTGACGAACTCGGGGTAATTCGAAAATATGAAAATAATACTGCATATAATATAACCTGAGAGTAGTTGACAAGATTTAGAATAATCAGCTGCTTAATTCTTAAATTCGTCAAATGTTGGCAAAGTTTTCATAAAGGAAGTAGAAGAAATGAACTTAAAAATAAATAACACAATTAGCAGGGGTTTCAGTAATGCCCTAAAATTACTCAGGGTTTACAAACTTTTGGAAGATACTGTAGCTTGTTTAGGTTCCAGAAATGTATAATTTCTCAAAACATGCGCAAAATTCCTTTTTCTCCAGTAACTTCCGTGTGTTCTGGGCTATGAACACTAAACTTTATACGGTGTTCTGGAGCTCTGGGGAACGTATAGTCACCATTTCATTACCATGACTCCCAGTTTCAATCTCACCCGGGGTGATAGCACGTGTGAGGATCTCATCTATGGGTCAAAAAGATTTTTCCTTTCTTTGTTTAATGACATATAAACCTTCGTGGGTTATTCAATACCAAAACCATCCTCTTACAAGGACGGTAGTGTAACCCATGGCTGGGGGGATAACGGGGTTTATTTCTTAGAATTAGTCTGAAAGTAAATCTTATAGCATGATTGAAGTTCTAACTCGCTTACTAAGATGTCACAGTCCAAGACGTTAGCCCCTATGCCACGGGGACTATCGCCTGAACGTTAGTGCAGCTATATATGTGTGTGTGTATATATATATATATATATATATATATATATGCTCTCTTCCGTGGGTTGAGCACTCCTGTGGGGAATTTACCGGCTGCCACATGCGCTGAAATTCAATAGCTCTAGTCATAAATGGGCAAATCCTTCTTCTGTGTTTTATACTAGTTTGTTCATGTAAGGTACCGCCATGGCTCATACATACATTTACACAAATCTTAACGAAATTTTATTTCTGTTATATTTTCCTCTAAGCTTCCATTGTATCCTATAAAGTGAAAAACTTCCCTAAAAAGACCCAAAATAACTAGTAAATAATGAATATTTTCATCATTTTTCACAAAAGATAAACCATCGGCGTAATGTTCATTTTACAGTATCACGCATAAATAAATGTACCCCAACTAATTTTCTATAAAATACGTAGCGTAATGGTTAATGTACAAGACTGTGACGATATAGTACGCGAATTCGAACTCCAGTCACGCTATTACGTTCACTTTTGGACTAATACCCTTGAGAATGTTATAAACCCCTTCTTCTTCTAGCAATAGGTTAAATAGTATCGCTGTTATTCTTCTACAAGTATGACTTTGGCATTAAATAACCCACAAAGGTTGATATACAATTTAACAAACAAACCAAACCTAGTAAGTATTACAGTATCATCCATAACGTGCACCGTTTACAGAAACCAACCAGGTTTCTGTAAACGGTGCACGTGGTGCAACGGTTATGGCTATGGAAAATACACTGCTACTCGACTTCAAATTCTGAACAATGCTGTTTGCATTTCACATATCGCTAATACCTTTGAGAAAGGCATGAATCCAACTATAATTCTGAAACTCCGCTTAAAAATTGACCTTGTGTCACATCCTGTGTGTGGCGAGGCGTGTGGAGTAAATACATACCCTATCAATTTTCTCTAAAATGTTATCTTCTAAATCAAAGATACCATGATTTTTTTTATTTCTCTTGGAACAGAATTTAATCAAAAAGAATTTTATAACAAATATCATTATGTAGCGATCTAAAAAAAACAAGTGTATCATTCATACATATGTATTTGTGGATTTTTATCCCTTGCAGAGGCATTCAATCTTATTTTGGGATACATATTTTCAATGAAGTAGAGTTTGTGTTGACTCTCTCAAGAAGTCACGGGAAGTGACGTGATTACGGGATTATAAAATGAAATTGAGTAAAAAGGCGGAGATTTTTTCCTGAGATGCTAATTAGCCGAGCAAAGCTCATCTTATTACGAATTGGCTAAAGGCTATCTTATTAAGAATCAACTATGTCCGATCTTATTATGAACTGGCTGCAGGCCAGTTCTTATTCCCAACTAGCAGTTTGCTTTACGAACAAGCTTGTTGTGGGTATAGCATGAATTAGCAAATTAGCATAATGTTTTTCTCACAAAATTTGCCTATTATCGTTGCAGAGAAGTTTTCGAATTAACGGCGATAAAAGGTTAATACTGAAATTAATTATAAATAAAATAATAAGCGGTAATTTATAAATACGTTTTCGTACGACTATTAATATTTTATGTATACAGTTTACGTAAATGTTTTCAGCATTCTTTTTTTTTTAACTGGTTACTTGCGCGCCAGTCCTGAATTCTGTAAAGAAGAGGAAAATCTCGTATTTTGGTTTGGCGCGCAATTTAATTCAACACTGAATTTCACTCAATCAGGATGACTCATCCTATTCAGCCTGGACCTTCATTTCCGGCTAGCAAAACGGGTGAGCGGCCAAATCCACTCTCTTCAGCTTGAGACGGCGACCAGAACAGACGTGCCTCTGGTCGTCCCTGCTTAGCGATGCTTTTTAGCTAAACAAGCCACCCAGTGTGGACATCTCACTGTGGCTTTAACACTAGCAGCAGCAACATGGACACTCAACGAGGGAACCATCTAATTTATGGATTCTTTACGAGGAATCCCAGTGGAACATAAATTAGAAACATACACATGCCTTCCACAGGCACCACTTCATGTCACCCCAAAAATTGACTATGTCGATCCGAGCGTCACTCCGCTCTCGACACACAAAACTACACGGTGACTTTGAACACATCCCTCTCAAGTCCAACAACACGCTACCATCTCAACATCCCGCTAAGCCATTTCGTCTCAAACATCCAACAAGCCTAAACACCACGAGTCTTGCAGCACCGAAAGCAAACCAAATATTCAAAACTGCAACTAAAGAACTTTCGTTGTTGTGTTACTAAAGCATAGTTTCGTAATTCATTTGTGTTCCTAAAATATATAGTGTTATCCTCAA
Organism: Sepioteuthis lessoniana; assembly: GCA_963585895.1. Taxonomy (NCBI): domain Eukaryota; kingdom Metazoa; phylum Mollusca; class Cephalopoda; order Myopsida; family Loliginidae; genus Sepioteuthis; species Sepioteuthis lessoniana. The sequence continues at coordinate 77,660,039 of OY757923.1, read as the reverse complement.
AAACGGCTATAATTCCTTGTGGATAAAACATAGTTATCGTCGTGAAATTCGGGACAGATGTTTTGGTTCAGTGGCAGAAGAAATATATTTGGGTTATTTTCTTTAACTGCTAGACTTCAACTGACTAGTAGGAGAGCAGCTGGTATTCCTACCAACACGCTTATGGCGGTAAAATTGATAAAACTTATTTCTGGAAAGAATGACACACGAGGTCTTTTGCGAAGACAGAGTAATTCTATTTTTGTATCTAATGAAATACTTGTATCTTAGAGACCGTGACAAGCTGTTGTGAAACAGAAATACAACAGTCTGGTCATAAATAATACTTATTATCTTTTTATTATTATCTTTTTACTAGAAAAACTTTTTTGCCCAATCGGCTGGGGCTGTAGAATACACCAGCTGCATCTCTGCAAAGGATTAAGATACCCCACTACAATCTACTGGTGAGGTTCCAGTAATGCTGGAGCTTCGGGGAATGCGGATCACTCCTTCATTGCCATCGCTTCCAAGTCTACTCTAGCCCAGAGTGGTAGCACCTCATAGGTAATTATAGGCAAGTCAAAGTTTTCACATCTATGGGTCAAATAGAACTGAACTGCGTACTTATGCTAAACTGAATTGCTTGAAAAAGAACTGTCTTGACATTTAAACAGCGTACTTTTGCTAAACTGAATTGTTCAAAATGGAACTGTTTTTGTATGCTAAACTGAATATTTTTAAATAGAATTGTTTTTTCTCTTGAAATTGTACCTAAGCTAAACTGACTTGTTTAATAAAGAACTGTTTTGACATTAAACTGTCTCTAAACAAAAATAACCAACAAAGGTTGATATACTATAAACCTAAACAAACAAATAAGAAAAAATCCTTTTTTATGAAAAAAAAATTGTTCGTGATCGACTTATTTGTAGCCGA
>OY757923.1:77491621-77654121 GCA_963585895.1 Sepioteuthis lessoniana | reverse complement strand
AATGTCAAATATTATTTATATTTTCTTGACGTCGTCTTCTGGCTTGTACTCTCTATCATCGTAACAAGGTTTCATGCACTACGCATACTCGGTAGACATTGGCTCTAATTTGCGGCTGGTGTGACGTGAATAACTCAAATGTAAAAAGTAACATGTAAAAGATTACGATGAAGGCTGCCTTTTCTATCAAATTCTGTTGTTTCATTTTTGCTATTGTTTTATATATCTTCAACGAGGTTTTATTCAAGCGGTCCCCAATGGCGTTACTCGTGAGAACGCACTATCAGATTGACAGCAAAAAGAGGAAGTTTGCAAACGAACATTAACAAAAGAGACGGATATTTTAAAAATAACATTGTTTAATGAGAATTATTGAAATGTAATACTGTGTAAAATTAGAAGTATAAAAAAAGCTGAAATGAAGAAATAAATAGAAAGAGTAAGCGATGAAAAAATATTTAGGAGAAAAAGACGTTGAGATGTAAAAGAACTGAAACTATCAAAGGTCAATAGAAAGTTAAAAAATGTCCGACAGTCAGATTTACTTTTGCAGTTATAGTTGTTAAAAGTTGACTCGTCTATACGAGTTCAAATCTTGAACGAGGCAGCTTGCATTTCACATGGAGTTGAACTGCGATATGATCAAATACGACGTTTGCTCTCCCTAGTTGCCATTCTCGTTAATTGGTAGCTGCCTTGTTTTTGCATCACTAAAACAAACTTTAGAATATCAACGACGTAAACGTCGGAGGCGTTCATGACTCAATGTTTATCTTCATAAGAAGTTGACTCGGCCACCCGAGTTCAAATCTTGAACGAGGTTGTTTTATTTTTATTTCACATAGTGCCACTACCCTGGAGAAAGGTATGAACCCAACTATTCTTCCTCGTGCTATAATGAATAAACAGTAGAACGGACCGAACTCTTTAACCTTGGTATCGCAACCAGTCTAGATGAAAGAAAATCTTGAATTCAAAACCAATTGTAGACCTAGATAGGGACAGGTTCAGCTAGGGTCCTGCTCAAGACTCGCTACACGAGTAGCGCTCCCAAGACCAAAACTAATTTGTAAGGACCAGTGTCAGTGAGAATTTGTGTTCTCATATTCCAAGAAAAGAGAGCCTCGCTTTTTTTCATGAGATTTTTAATTAGCCAAAAGTTCATTTAGTTTTTTAATAAAAACCATTTTTTTATTTCCATCAAAAACATTATCATAATAAGAAGGCACAAAATGTCAGACAATCAGGTTTATTTTTGCTTTTGTTAGCATTTATTTTATTTTATTATATGAAGCCCACCCGCAGCTGTAGAATACATCGACTGCATCTCTACAGAGCGGTAAGAACCTCCTCCACAATGAGTGTCCTGATTATGACACTAAACAATGTAATGTAAACAAATAACTGATGTTTAATTGAATTGTTAGTGATACATAGCATTACCTGGAACCATTTAACTGTCTACAAAAGCTTAGGATCATTTAAAAATGAGCTTAGGCGGTTTTCAACAAAATGTCTTTACAAATCATTTATATTTAATATATATGTATAAAGAGGATTTGTCATTAGATAATCTACAATGGTTGGTAGGCCATAAAACTAAACCAAACCAAACCAATATCTCATATGAAACACGTTTAAATTGGAAGATTTGTATGACATGGTCTTTCTGTTCTAACACACACGATGACACACCCACATGATGAGCCTCAATAAGAAAACATATGAAAACAGCACAGAATTTTCAATATATTTTTGGATTATCAAAGAAAAAAATTGCTATGGGCTCAAAATTAAAATAGCAAATAGTAAAATGGTCCCTGCTTGCAGAAGTAGCAGTAATACATGGGTTTTGTATCGCGAAGAAAAACAACAGATCTTGATGTTTAAAGATATAGATGAGTTATGGAATAAAAGAAGCGACTTAATTGATTTAAACGATATGTCAATCTGTCTAGGGTTAAGCAATGCCGAGAGGTTAGGGAATCACGTACATTGTACGTTTACATTTACATAAATTGTATTGTTTCTTAAAAGTTGTTTGCCACACGGTTATATGATTGTAAGTATTCCTATCAAATTCAAATAATTTGCACACAGTTGTATGATTTGAAGTATTCCTATCTAAAACAAATAATTATATGATTCCAAGTACCTCGTAATAATCCTTAGTAAATACTTATAGCTGCATCTAACTATTTTTATACAAATAATTTACAGTTATATGGCATCAAGTATTCCTATCGAATATGAATAATTTTCAAACAGATCTCTTTGATCCATACATGGGACCCGAGCAGGTACTACCTAGGAGTAATGATAGTGGATGAGTATTCCACACTCCCTCGGTTTCCAGAACTGGAGCCTCACTATCAGATGTAGTTTTTATGTCATACCCAGAACACCTTCTTAGTGAGCCTGGCCTCTCTGGAGGGAATGCAGTCAGCATATTCTAAGCCCCATCGACAGATGTTGCATATTGATCCTTGACAGAGCCAGATGTTCTAGCTGTGTAAACAAAGTGATTGCAAAAAGCATCTGTGTAAACAAGCGGAAGCAGCTCACGTAAATCAGCACCGGGAGAACATATAGAAGGCGTTATGAAATTATATATACATAGATACCCCTAGAGTATCGGTCAGTCACGGAGAGCGGGTACCGGGCACCGCCCAGAGGGTGCGACAGCCCACAGCAGTTTCTAATCATGGATTCCTAGTGTGGCCGTCGGGCGCTAACTGGTTGAGAATGCCTCGTCAAAGAAAAGACGTATGAGCCTGGATTCGAGTGTGGCACAGTGTGGTTCAGAAGAAAGGGTCAATATGGCAGTTCACCTTCGTCTCCGTTTGTCTCCCTATCCCTCTCTCTCTCTCTCTCTCTCTCTCTCTCTCTCTCTCTCTCTCTCTCTCTGACTTACGCCAGTTTTAACCCTTTCGAGAAATAAATTTGAGAGAGTTATATTTTTATAAAGAAAAGTGTTATGATTCCTTCATTGACCATTCATTCATCACGACTATATAACACAGGGTGGCTATAGAAGTGTGAGCAAATAAGTTATCATTAAATAGCAGTATTACAATTTGAAAGACTTGAAACCTAATTATTACTTGTTGTAGTTACTGGAAACCACCAAGCAAATTATTAATATTCGATAAAAATTCATGCAACCATACAACTATGTGAAAACAAGAGCCAAATAAAAAAATATGGTTAGTTGGTTGAGTTTTATGGTATATCAACCTTTGTAGGTTATTTAACGCCAAAGCTATTTTTATGCAAATAGTTGTATTCCTAACAATTCAGTTTAGCTTGAGGACACAGTTTAATTGTCAAAAATATATCTATTTCAAGCTATTCAATTTAGTTAAACAGTTCTAATTCACAGTTTAGATATCAAAACAGTTCCATTTCGAGCAATTCAGTTGAGCATAAATACGCAGTTGAAAAGCAAAAAAAAAAAGACCAGTAAACTCAAGAAACCACGGTTTAGTTCTATTTCAGGTGCTACCACTCCGGGCCAGAGTGGACCTGGGAGCGATGGCAATAAAGAGGTACTCCGCATTCCCCAACGCTCCAGCATTACTGGAACCTCACCATCAGATTGTTTAGTGTCATATCCAGGACACTAGTTGGGGAGGGTCTTACCGCTCTGTAGAGAAGCAGTAGGTGTATTCTACAGCCCCAGCCGACTAGGCAAAAAAAAATGATATATAATTTAAAAACTGATTGCTTTGGAACGTTGAAAACATCGTCATTATTTTCAAAAGAATCAAATTTCGGCATTAAATAACCCCTAAGAGGCTGATATGCCATTAGATAAATTTAATCTTTTAGAACATGAGACCAAAATTACGTATCAGGGATGGTGCTAAACGTTTTTCAGGGTGTGAAGTTGTTAAGCTCACTGCCGTGTCGCCCACAAGAGATTCACGGGGTATGTGTAGGTCACCTGATGGACGGGAGAAGTAAATTAACGGTTAAAGCTTCCTTAAAAAAGAAACTTGAAGTTTATTTTTCCTGAATGTTCTTTCTGGGAAGAAATATCATAAATATAAATGTACTATGTTAGCGATTCTCTAACCTCTAGGCATTAAATAACTCAAGACGGCTTGACATGACGTCAGAATCAATCAATCTCTCAAAAAAACAAATAGAGAATGGACAAAGATAAAACCATTTTCAAAGAAATAATTGATTTTGTTAATTTACTCATCTTCGACTGTCAGGCGGTTAGACCAAAGTTTGTTTTGCTTCTCATGACTTACCAACTCTAATCAGCCCACACGATGATCACTGTTCTCCGTGCTGCAATATTGACTTAATCAGGGGATTATTTGTTCAGCCAGTCGAGGCAATCTCGTTTTGACGGCGTGTATTTATATGTATTAGATTAGAGGCGCTAGTGGTGTCACGGTCATCGTCATCGAAAGTGGACTTGGCAACTGTAGTTCAAATCCTGAACGAAGCTGTTTGCATTTCACATCGCGCTAATACACTAGCGATTCTCCCTCCAAATATGGGTAAACAGTGGGATAGACTGACTCTTTAACCTTAGTAAAGAACCCGGTCTTGGGGAAATAAATTCTGAATTCAAAACCAGTTGTAGACCTGGAGAGGGATGGGCTCCGCCAGTCTACTAGTGCTCAAGACATAATCAAACCAGTTTACGAGACCAATGAGAATTTATGTGTTCTCTTATTCAAGGGAAGAACCGTTGTTTTTTTGTGGGTTTTTTTTTGTTTTTGTTTTTGTTTTTTTGTTTTTTGGTTTGGTTTGGTTTGGTTTGGTTTTAAGGCATATAAACCATTGTAGGTTATTTAATGCCAAATCCTGTTTATACATAAATTGAATATATGATTTCTAAACATATTTTGAAGATAACATTTTTAAACAAGCTTGAGCTCGTTTTTTTTTTTTTTTTTTTTTTTCTATTTTGTTTTTTTTTGTTTTTGTGCTCATTGTTAAATAGTTTCTCTTAATTTCAAACAATTCAGTTCAGCATACGTACAATCTTTTGATAGCACAATCATTGGTTGAAATACTGTTTTTTGCTTACACAGTTAAATGATTAAACAGTTCTATTTTTAAAAATTCAGTTTAGCATAAGTACATAGTTTTTTGTTTTTTATTTGCTTTGTTTTTGGTTTTTTTTACACACAGTTAAATGTAAAAAGTTGTTAGCGACCTTAGTCGAGGGTGACCCGAAGGCTCCCTTTTCGATAGCTACTACACCAAAGTGTCGGGGAGGGTGCTACTCCTTTCCCTGGATTGCTCCATTTTACCCTTACCTTATAATGCTGAGTGTTAAGCAAAGCAGCATCAAGAACCATTTTTTGAGTCTTTGGTATGACTCGACCTGGGATTGAACCCCGGTCTCTCGGATAATTGGCGAACACTCTACTCATTAGGCTTATGGCCCGGTTAAATATAAAAACAGTTAATTTCGAACAATTCAGTTTAGCGTAATTGCACAGTTTCGTTCTATTTGATCCATAGATAGGACCCTATCAGATGCTACCACTCCTGATCAGAGTGGACCTGGGAGCGATGACAATGGAGGAGTAACTCCGCATTCCTCAAAGCTCCAGCATTACTGGAACCTCACCATCAGATTGTTTACTGTCATATTCAGGACACACATTTGGAGAGTCTTACCCCGCTGCAGAGTAGCCGTCGGTCTATTCTACAGCGCCAGACAACTGGGCTAAAAGGAAAAATGCTTACGAGATATTTAACTAGCGAAACAATTCAGTTTTTGTGTAAAAGACATTTTTAAATTTCCTCAACCACTCAACTGCTGCATATTGTCCGATTTTTCTCTATCTCCTGCTATATCACAAGTAAATTCCTAATTCCATATTTGTACATCTTCATTGCCATTAACTCCCAAGTCCACTCAGACCTGGAGTGGTAGTACCTGTTAAGGTCTAATCTATGAGGCAAACAGATTGGTTTGGTCAGGTTTGGTTTTATGACATATCAACCATTGTAGGTTATTGAATGCCAAATCCGGTTTATTCATATACAACTGATATATATGATTTGTAAACATGAATCAACAAAGTTAAATAGTTCCAAGTTCACTAATTAAGCATAAAACTTTTATTTAGACACAGTCAAATGATCACAAAGTTCTATTTAAACAATTCATTTTAGCATAAGTCAAAGTTAAATGATAACAAATCATATATAAATCGGATTTGGCATTAAATAACACACAAAGGTTTATATGCCATAAAACACCAACCAACCATTTTTTCTACTATTAGATAAACTGAACCTTGATAAAGAAAGAATGAATGAACCGTTTAAACCGTTAACTACTTGTCCCTCGAATGACTCCTGTCAAGAGGACGAGTGATGAAACGGATATCCACCTAAAAAATGGAGTTCAAATACTGGACGGGGCTATTTGTGTTCCAGTTCATACTAATGCCCTTGAAAAAAAGTTAAATCCATTTCCTCTAGCTATAAGTAAATATTATACATTTACTTGAACCTTACGGACAGAATGTGACACGAAGTCAATTTTTAAGCGAAGTAAAGCTGATTTGAATGCTGAGTTTTCCTTCTCCTTGGCTAGTTGTCTAACAAAAGCTAAAGAACCCAGTCTGCCCTATTATTTTTCCATGAAAAAATGAATTCATGCCTTTTCCAAAGAGCATGGATAAGATGTGAAACGCAAACAGCCTCGTCTAAGATCACCGAGTCCATTTCCGACGACTGTAAAATAAAAATAAAGTAAATATTAGAATAGCCTTGTTACGGCAACCAACTTAAGAAAATGAATTCAAAGCAGGAGTAATTTGTCCTTTTTAGAAATTAGCCTTGTGTCGCATCTTGTCAGTGAATATATGTGCAAAACGATTTTTGAATAAATAAATAAATAAATAAATGGAAAATATGTTCAGCCTTCATTTCCTTTATTTCTACTTCGGACGTTTGTTCAAGGAATATCATCAATATGGATCTAAAATCAAAATTATAAGAATTTTGTTTACAAGTAATTACAATTTAACCCAAAAACTGTTTAACTTGTCGATTTCAAGTGATGACGAGAAAACCCCACAATCTTATTTGGTTTGGTTTGGTTTGGTTTTATGGCATATCAACCATTTTAGGTTAGTCAATGCCAAATCCTCTTTATACATATATATTAAATATATTGGATTTGGTTTGGTTGGCTTCAGTGGCATATCAACTATTGTAGGTTATTTAATGCCAAATCCCTTATATATATATATATATATATATATATATATATATATATATATATATATATATATATGTGTGTGTGTGTGTGTGTGTGTGTGTGTGTGTGTGTGTGTGTGTGTGTGATTCGTAAACACATTTTATAGATAACATTTTTAAACGAAGCTGAGCTCATTTTTTTTTTTTGAACAGTTAAATGGTTTCAAGTTTTTCTAACTCAAATGACTATTTACTATCTATCATTTGTTTGCTCACAGTTAAATGGTTTCAAATGCTGTTATGTAGCAGTAACAATTAATATCAGTCATCCGTGTGCATACACTTAAATGGATATACATACGTATACGATTCCAAAATGAATAGTTTGTACGTAATTTCATTTTTAAATGAGTTAGACTAATTTGTTTTGCACGCAAGTATTGCTATTGCTTCTACACAGTTAAATAGTTTCGATTATTGCTATTTAACACTAATAATTCTATTCAATATTACTTTTCATAGACAGTTAAGTGTTAAAAGTATTTCTGTTTAACACTAATCATTTTATTCAACACTATTCATTCATTTACACAGTCCAATTATTGCTATGTAATACCAATAATTCAATTTAGGCAAACAGTTAAAGAGTTTCAAGTATTGCTTTTTAGCACTAATAATCTTATTCGACATTTTTCATGCGTTTGCACTCAGTTAAATGGTTCCAAGTCATGTGTTTACAAGTTAAATGGTCTAAGAGTTCTATTTATAGGAATTCAATTTAACTTAAGTCATTTGTTAGCACACTGTTTAAATGTCAAACAGTTCTATTTGACCCAGAACCAGAGTGAACCTGGAAGCAATGGTAATGAAAGGGTACTCTACATTCCTCAAAGCTCCAGGACTGGAGCTTCACCATCAGATTGTTTAGTATCATATCTAGGACACTCGTTGGGGTGGGTTCTTACTCTTCTGTAATGATACACGCGGTGTATTCAACAGCCCCTGCCTACTGGACCAAATCTTATTTTGTGTGGCTAACAAGATACGTCGAAAGCACCAGTTCTTGCCACGTTTAAGCAGCAATGAGTCTTTATAAGTATATAGATGGAGACCAATAAAGAATAGTAGATACTGTAAGCAACACAGAACCTGTGTGCCAGACTAAGCAAAACTAAGTAGATTGTAAGAAATCTATTTTGTATACATTTATACTTAATCCTTTCACCTTGAGCTTGGTATGATACAAGGTCAGTTTTTAAGCAGGGTAAAACGTGTTTGAAAAAAATATTTAGAGAGAGAGACAGACAGACAGATATTGAGCGAGATTAAGATTATTAGACCCAAGTCAATGTTGATTAAAGAGAATGATTAACTTGTGAGGGTTGTTTACCTGAATTCTTCGCATTTAAACCACAGTTTCTAATACAGATGTGTAGCGATCGCAAAGAGCAAAGGGAAAAGTGGACTTATGCCTTTAATAAGCGGTTCTACGGCTGTTTCCTCACCTGTTCTTCAGAACTTCACACCCAGCAGCATGAGCGCCAACAGCTCTGTCTAGGACTCGAACTCGCGTCACCGATTTCATTTCTATGACGATAACCGTTACGCTAGAAGTATTTCCAATTTTGAAAGGATTTCTTATGTGTATATACACACAAGAAATCCTTTCTTTCACTGAAAACAGATTTCAAAATATTGTTTCCCTTGAAGGCGCACATGTTGTAACGGTCATCATCCTGTGAAATGGACTCAGGGAGCCAAGTTCAAATCCTGGACGGGGATTTACTTCTCGCTAATCTCCTTGATAAAAGCTTGGGTCCAACTCTTCTCCGCCCTTCTCTCATCTATTGGTAAATAGTTGGTCTCATCTATTGGTAAATAGTTCCTCAGCCTTAGTAAAATAACCGGTCTAGGAGAAAACAAAGTTCTGAATTTAAACAAGACGTACTGCGATTTAAAGAAACTAACTTTCTGTCGCATCCTTCCCATAGGAAAGGGGTTGGGTAATTATATCTTGTTTCTCTTGAGCTAGAAAATTGGTCCTATGCATTTAGAAGATATCAACAATTCTCTCAGTGACAAATACAATTGAATATTGTTTGTATCTGCTTGATGAACTTTTGCCATGTATAAATCTTGTTTAATTACAGTAAGGATTGCAATTATATCCTGAATAAACTAAGGTGTTTGCTGGACTACACTTCGTTACTGAATTGGTATTGAGTTACCCTCGGCGCCTCTGAGCGAACTTTGAAGAAATTTAAACAGTTGAATTGAGGATTGGTAACTATCCAGCCCGGATTTTGTTACAGTAAATTACAGAGATGATTGCTGGAATTGATTATTTTTAAACGGTTGGCCTTTATTTGTATGCATGGCTTCTTTGGCTGACGTTCAGTGGTGTGGGTTTGGGTTTACTATAATTTTCTTCGCTTCAGGACGAATGAGTGTGTAACGGCTTCAATAAAGAATCATAAGTTTACAAAGCAAGATTTACAAGGCTTTCAGCCGTAGTTCAGTAATAGAACATCGGGCTGTTGTTTAAGTCTTTGGCTTCACTGCGGAATCAAATTGTTTGGGGTATTTAACCCTTTCTCTGCTGTGTGCGACTATAGTCGAAATTGCTCAAACTGTGCCATGTTCGACTATAATCGAATCGGAAGCGCAATTAGCTTTACGGTTACCGTCGAAGAAAAAAAGAAACAAACAAATTGTAGAGAGAATAACTTGAAAAGAAGAATAAATCAAAGAAAAAAAAACACGAAGTGAAACAAAAGAGATAAGATCAAAGTCGAGAAAGTTATAGAAAAACGGAAAAAAATATGTGTGAGTATATGTATATGTGTGTGTGTGTGTCTCTGTGTGTGTATGTGTGTGTGTGTGTGTGTGTGTGTGTGTGTGTGTGTGTGTGTGTGTGTGTGTGTGTGTGTGTGTAACTTTTTACGTGTTGCAGAAGTTTTGCAATTTTATTTTTGGTTACATTGTTTCAGAGCTGAAATGTCTAGTGATAAATAATACCTAATAATATCCGTTTTCATTGCATACTGTTCTACTAGTAATGATAAACTGACAGCTTTTGTATAGGGATTCAAAGTGAAATTGTTATCCTCTTAGCAAGTGGAAACTGGTCAAGAGGGAGCTTAAAACAGTAATAAAGTAAGACTTTATTTGGGGCTTTTTCCTGTGACCATGTGTCTGATTTTTCATTTCCCATTAACTAGTCGTTGCCTCTATATCTGTTTTTTATCTCCGGATGCTTTCGTCAAAACTTACCAACACCACAATACTACGACATACTGGGTTCTTTTGCCTTGGTTAGACAGCCTATATAGGAGAAGGAAAACTCTGAATTTAAACCAGTTTTATTCTACTTAAAAAAATTACCTTGTGTCATGACCTGTCCATGGTGAAGGGGTTAGGTAAATATGTACTATCGAACTTTTTACTCCGTATGCTAGTCTCTATTTTTCTCATTATTCTGACTTCGAATTGAATTTTTTTTTCTTTATTTTTCATTCAGATTTTTGTCATAGAAACTCGCAGGATGTAGGTACTGTAAAGTTTGAAAATAATCACCCTTGCACCATGTGTCTTGCGTACTGATCTATGAGATATACACAGTCAAGCTTTGTAGACGCTAATGATAGAAAAAAAGAGATGCCAAAAATAGCATCAGCTCCAGCGTTAGGGATTAACCCTGTCCCTTCATTTTTCTAAGCAGGTTGGAAGAAGACCTTGGAAGAAGACTCCCGAAGGCTGAAGTCAAATTTCAGGTCACATAAGATCAATTCAACGTGTGGAGCTGGTTTAACACCCCATCTCAAGTGAATAACGTCACTCACACACGAGTTCTATACAAATCTTCACAACTATGAACAAATCACCTGGTGGGGGGACACATCTTCAAGTGAACTGTTCGACATTAATGAATCCCGGGCAACAGGTGAGAGAGAACGATAAGGCAATCATCGAAAAGTTATTACGTCAGCTCGCATGACAAATCAGTAACGAGACATTTGTTTAGATATTTAGCTGTAAAACGGAGCAGAGTGACCTTGATTCTTATCCCACCAAAAGATACCTGGGCTAAGGGAATATGAATAGGTTCAACCGAAATTCGAAACTGTTGTAACCTAACATAAGGTTACTGAATGAGAAATAACCAAAACGGAGGTTGGAAATGCAATAGAAATCTTTATAACACAAAAGAAATACGATACTCACCAACAACGTGAAGAAGATACTCACTGCTGGAGATGATAACTTAGCAAAAATATCCGATGTTTGTCTCTACCTCCCACCAGACAAGACTTGACACAATGTCAATGGCCCAAAGGTCGATTATAATGGGGATTTAGGGGAGGGTAAGGTCGGACATGAGCCGAGGCTCTAGCCATGCTGGTCTATGCTGGTCTTCGGCACACTTAGTGCAATGTGGGCCTGAGCCTAGCTGGTCTTGGACCCAGATCTGGGTCCAGGCATGTATGCCTGATTATTGCTTAAACTGGACAAGGTCTAGGCTGACAAAGGTGTCAATGTTGCAGCTCGCCCACCCGAAGCCGGGGGACTTTCGGCCTCAAGTATGCCATGGAGCATTGACCGTCCAGCACGGATGCCAGACAATCAGCAAAAATGCCTGATATTTGTTTCTGCTTCTCACCAGACAGGTCTTGACACAAAGTCAATGTCCCGAAGGTAGATTATAGTGGGGATTTAGGAGAGGGGAAGGTCGGGCACGAGCCGAAGCTCGAGCCCCGCTTGACTATGCTGGTCATCGGCCCACTGGGATAAACAGCGGAAAAACCTACCCTCACAATAATATCCAACGTATTTATGAGGAATGGGACATACCCATAACTGTTCACCGGTAGGTTATATAACAGAACCTATTCTGTATTTCGTGCCGATTATATTTACGCTCTCAGGCGAAGACAAAATAGCAGACAATGAACCCAAACATTTAGATATTCTTCGGGTCTTACATTAGACGAACCGTGAGTTTGTTGGATTCCAATTGTAAAAGAAATTTATGTTGATATTAATGATTCTCTTTAGGAACGAGTGAAAGATTCGAATTAGTACTACATAGTTATCTCCGTTATAACGAGAAGGCCGGCTAATTCGACGTAAAACCAACACAATTATCATTCAGTTGCAAATTGAACTGGAAATTATTCTATTCATCAAGTTAGACCATTTATAAGATTTTACAGATTTTTTTTTTTTTGTGGGGGAGGGTTACAATTGCATAAAAACATAATGAAAATTTTACTGATTGATGATAACAGACCGAGATCGCTCGATCAAAAATGACGTAAATTAACGAAATAAATTATCATTCACTATCAAATTGATTTTATTCTCTAAGTCAGTGTATTTTATGCGTAATGCTCAAACAAAAATCTCGCTTTTTTTCTAGGTTACATTTACAAAGAAATTTTCGTTTTATATATATATATATATATATGTGTGTGTGTGTGTGTGTGTGTGTGTGTGTGTGTGTTTTAATGATTCGTGAAACAAAAGAAATTCAATTTTTCTCTTTTTTTTTCGGCTACAGCCAATAATAAACCCGACTAAACAGAACGAAAAAATGTGTGTCCTTCCTTCTATTTAAGAGCACATCAACAACCAGTCACACTTTTCTCCATGCATTGGGATTTGGATTCTAGTTGATAAATTAATCCAGACATTTCAGACATCCATTTTTGCAGAGAATACACAAGGGATGGTTCATTTAAATTGTATCAATATTGACAGTGTCAGTGTCTTCGAAAGGCTAATCACATAGAAGTAAATGATATGACTGCTCAATACAAGACATTATAAAAAGAATGACTCTAAGAGATTATCTTAAAATGATTATACATTATATAAAAAAATTTCTATTTTGAAAAGTATCCTAGCTCACAATGTCTGAAGAACAAAAAAATTTTTAAAAAGTTGAATCTGAGTGAACGCTCTGTTGAAGAGTACTGAGCCAGTATTGGAAAGCCTTCATTAATTGGGAGTAATGGTTAAAGCGATGGACTGTGGAATCGTAATTAGCGAGTTCGAACCCCAGTCGCGCTATTACACTTTCGGACAAATACTCTAAGGAAATGTATAAACCCCCTTATCCTCCCAGCTATGGGTTAAATAGTACCACTACCGTTCTTTTAGGAGAATGGCTTTGGCATTAAATAACCTATATTATGCCATTAAACAAAGAAACCAAACCTAACCTGACCTTCATTAATTAAAGTTCCAAAAATCTAGTCATCGTCAGCTGCTCCGGAAATACGAGATTGAAGTCTCATTAAAAATATTTATCTCACTCCAATCATTTTTCTCAAGACGTGGAATGTGGGAATCTCCCTGGCGTAGTGAGTTCGAACTCCAGTCCCGGTTCACTTTCGAACTAATACTCTTGGAAAAGGTATGAACCCCTTATCCCCCGGCTATAGGTTAAATAATACCATTACTTTGCTTCAACAAGGATGGCTTTGGCATTAAATAATCTAAGAAGGTTGATATACCATTAAACGAGGAAACCAGACCGTACCAGCAAGGATTGAAAAAGAGGATTAGTTGCTTGAAATTATATAATCCCAGACAAAACTATTCGGCATGAAGTCACCTAATTGTTGATATCTCGTAAAAACCACTATTTGAAAATTATTTGTATTAGATAGAAATACTTGAAACCATATAACTGTGTACAAACAAATGACACTTCATCAATTTCATCTAGGCGTGCTGACAGCACTGATTTCTTTGATTCTCTCATAATCCATCCTAATTGGTCAACGTAACTGATACTTTCTCTAGACGGCACCCAGTGTCCGTTCAAAGGTGATGAACGTAGGTTTTTGATGGTCGGCCAACACTGGTGTGTCCATATGTAGGAGTCCATAGGAGAACATTATTTATGAGTTCGTCCTTGCTTCTCCAGCTGTACCCAACTTGTCTTACTATCCTTTCTTGGATTATTTGCGAGATGGGAGGTAAATGGCCGTACAGCTGCCGTTTTGCAAGGTGCTGTTTCCTGGATTTCCTTTATAACTTGTCCTTAATATCTTTGTCCGGTTGACAATTTACTTCCAATCTATGTACCACTGTTCTATTTCTTTTTCCTCCCCTTCCTATAGATATCCCCATTTCTCTCTCTCCCTCAATATATAAATCTCTTACGCTCTACTTTGATCATCTCATTAGTTCATGTGACATCTCTTCTTTTTTCCACTATATACAGTAAAATATCATCACTTTCTTCCATTCAGTTCTCTATCTCTTTTCGGATTTCATTTTCTCTAGACAAATTTCTCCTATCTACATCCATTCTCGCCCTTTCTTTATAAAACACCAATATATATATATTTATATCATCCCAACATTAGCAAGTGGTCTTTCAACGGCGTCTAAGTGAAAGCAAGTCTGCTTAGGTCTCCTGGACTTTTCTGGGTTTTCTAAAGTTTGTAACGGCAAATCGACTAAAATCCCAAAACGGGACTTTATTTTCGCACGTGTGAAGACGGGGCATGTTGGCACTTGATCCCCTACAGAATAAGTCCTGTTCAGAGTTCTTCTCTCAGGCAGATAAGAACTGGCATATTACGTGAGGGAATAATTTAGGACCAGACTGACCGCCGCTGGCAAGGGGTTCCAAATTTCACACTATCACACACCCACCAAGCAGCTTTCTTCCTTCCCCGAGACAATGGAAGATAATGAGCCTATAGGTTTTAGTTGTAATAATATGGTAGTAGTCGGCAACTCCGGTTTCCCGCGTGATACTTTAGGAATTAATAGGGCAATTCTAAGCAAGATAACATAAGGCGAATAGAAGCTGGAAGGAAAGCATGAAATAACAACATAGACCACATGGTAAAATGAAAATACATAGGTTCTTTACTACGGTTATATATATATATACGTTCAAAGTGTCAAAACATATAATTGGATAGTCCATGAATATGAATGTCTTTTCTTGGTTTTTATCCTTCTTCAAATTGAGAGAGAGAGAGTGGTAAACAAAATTTGAGTATAAAGGAAAAATGTCCCCAAAGTTACTTATCTTATTTTCGACGGGGTTCCACTGGAGAATTTTCTTCTTTCACGGGCTACTAGACTTGGTTCTGTTTTTAGTACTGGCTTGAGGGACTCGGGTCTCTCATGTCTCAGTTAATCTTTTTGTCTTCAGCCCGGAGTAAAATGGCTATGGTCCGTCTGCCACGAGCCTTGCTCAAAAACTGACTTTTTTTGTCCTTTACTTCCGCTGGGGGGAAGGGAACCCCACTTCCGTTTGGGGTCCCTGCCAATCATTTGGCTTCTCTCTCTTTCCCCTTCCGATGTCCGGCGAACATCTGGTCTATCTCCTCTGTGACCCACATTCTCTCTTAACGGTCACTTTTTGACTGCTAGATAGTGCTAATAGCAACACGGGAGGATAGTATCATTCTTACCTCTTCGTCTCCGTGAGCTATCACGTGACAAGTTGTATACTACCGATGAATCTTGACAAACAAACGAGGAACAATATATATAAAAACACTATATTATATTTTTATTATTCAACGGTGACATTTGTGTGGAGCGAGAGAGCAATCGGAGAGAGTTCGCGCACTCAAAAAAGCTGTTGGGAATCGGAACAGCTTACGGGAACTGAACTTCAGCCAAAACTCTAGACCTTATATAGTCTTAAAACTCCCACGCGACCCACTTGGTCACGCCTTTCACCCGCTCAATGCTTGTTTTTCATTGGCCATGGTTTGCACCCACGCAATGCTTGTTTTCCATTGGTCACAGCTTACACCCAGGCATTTTTTATGTCGCAGGTATCACGCCTACGCATTTCTGTTTTACCAGTAGTCACTTTGTTGATTTTAACAATGACCGGATGTATCTGTCAACTTCATCCACCAAGTTCACCGCCAATGATGGCAATATATTACACTAACCCATTTTAACATTGCTGTGGTCTTGATGTTCTCGCTTCTTTCTCTGATTTTCAGTTCCTCCAGTCTTTTTTCCAAGCCTTTGGGGACCATTCCAAGCACCAACAGTTATTGATATTACCGTCACCCGATGTTCCACAGATTTTTGTAGTTCTCTGATAAAGTCTAAGTATTTGTCTCTCTTTTCGCTTTTTTTAATTTTCACTGATCCACTGAGACTGCAAAATCCACTAGATGACAAATTCCTTTTTTTCTTATCGATTAACACTCGATCTGGTGTTCTGGCATGCATTGGGTGATCCGTTTCTATCTAAGATCCCACAGAATTTTACGCGTCTCATTCACTACGGCGGATTCTGGCTCGCGCATATACCATATGTTAGGGTGATCAATTTTTAATCTATTGCACAATTCCTAATTGATCACACCTTCAACCCAGTCCTGTCTAGTTTTGTATTCCTTGTACAACAGCGTTCGCTTATTATGTAATTAACCCTTTCACCTCTTTCTCCACATAACCTGCTCATGCTTTTCTCTAACGAATTATCAATTTTTCCCTTTAACATAATTGGTTCTTACGGCGTTGTTTTGTACTGCTATTTAAAAGAGATTCAAATTCTCTCCTGAGGTTTTCCTTTCTTAATCCTGTCCAGGTTTTCTCGTGTGCAATCTCACTAGTTTGTCGCTTGAAATATACATACAGTTGGGTTTTTTTCCCATTTCTGTTTCCTAGTTTTTATTGTTTTTCAATTTGCTCTTTGTTTGCCATTGTTGTCACAATTAATCTTTCTTTGCTATTTTTAATGTAATCCTCAAGTCTTTGTATTGATGAATCTACGCATTCCTAATGCTGGCGTGTCATAATCCTCCTCCTTTTCTTTTCACTGGGTCGGTCGCTGCTTACTGATCGTGACAGCTTCACGAATGTTAAGATGATTATTAAACCGAGCCCTGTGTAAGATGTAAAAACACTTATCTAAATAATGTTCACCATCCTTTTTATGAGGTAAATGCTCGTCGATGGTAGACCCATGAATGCCCAGGTTTATGCTTAGTATGTGTTTTTACACACACACACACACACACATAAATATATATATATATATATATATATATATATATATATATATACCGAGAGAGAGGTGGGGTCATAAAAGCCATCAAAACTGAACCTTTACAATGAAAATATGTTAGCCGTTGAGCAACTTATATAATAAACTACATAAATTATAAACGTATATAATAAACTCGACGAGTCAACGCCAATTTCGATACTTTTAATCAGCAGTTTTGGGCGAAACACAGGATTATGCAAGTGCAGCAACCTCTATATTCAACACTTTCTTATTTCATGAACCTAAAATTCCTCTCAAGGGAATGATTAGAAGATGTGAAGGGCATTTAAAGATATAGGATAGTACTCAGTGTAATAAGTTTTAAAATAAATGAATTATATATATGTATATATATATATATACATGGAGCATTCAATAGGTTTCCAGACTTTTTTGTACAGGCATTTAAAATTGTCGTAGACTCTTGAAAATTCAGTATGTTATTGCTTTAAATCTTATGCGATGACTGACTAATTTTTATGATTTCAGGTTCAAATGAACAGCTACAGCAGGAATTGGAATACAACCTACTAAAGCCTGATTGTCACAGCTGGTGAATTTCAAAAATGCAATCTGGACATGAGGACACTTTAAAATAACGATATGCAATAAAATTGTGTTTTAAACTTGGAAAAAAATACCATAGAAACGTATGGAATGCTTCAGACTGCTTTTCGACCATCTTGTGTGAATCGAGCATCAGTTTTTGGGTGGCATAAGAGATTCAAGAAAGGCAGGGAGTCTGTGAGGGATGATGAGAGGTGTGGAAGGAGTAAGGAAGTCAATACACCAGAGTTGATAAGCCAAAGGATTAGGGTTAGGGTTACTACGTTAAGGTTTTAAGGGAGTTCAGGAAAAGATTCCGTCGGACGAGGCCAGCACTCTTCAAATCGGCTCAGTGGCATTTCCACGAGGACAACGCACCAGTCCACAACTCCATCCTTGTCATAGACTATTTGACCAAGATGGGCATCAAGACAGTTCGTCACCCTCCCTATAGTCCAGACCTTGCTCACTGTGACTTTTGGTTATTCCCTAAGCTCAGAGGCTGTCATTATGAGACAATTGAGGAGATGAAAGAGGCTGTGACGAAGGTCATTGACACGCTCACACAAGAGGACTTCCATGGGGCCTTCCAGAAATTGTTGGAACCGTACAACTAGTGCATTGCAGCCGGAGGAGATTACTTCGAAGGGGACTAAAGTTTCATGTGTGTACTATCAATAAAAGTGCCCATACGAAAAAGTCTGGAAACTTATTTAATGATCCTCGTACGTATATGCACATACTGCCAAACACAAGACATTAGAAAGTCAGAATAGCCATTTTACTTTTTGATCATAAAGTCGCGCTGCTAGCAAGGATTTCACTTGCTCTCTCTCTCTCTCTCTCTCTCTCTCTCTCTCTCTCTCTCTCTCTCTCTCCATTCGTCCCTATCATCTATAGCTCCAGACAAGTCTTCCAGACTGCACAGAGTTGTTGTAGGTAAGCTCTTGTTGGTCGGCCATCATGGGCACATCTATGTGTAGGGATCCATCGAAGGACGTCACCCATGAGTTTGTCCTTACTTCTCCTGCAGCGACCCGCATGTCTTGTTCGTCTTTCAGATGCTTTCGTGATACTGAATCATATATATATATATATATGGGGGGGGGCTGTATTGCAGCAACATAATACATCTAGAAGAACATTTTCGCACAAACAGTCACGATTTTAACAGAAATGCAAAGTTCTTCATCATAGAAAGAACCGAAGAAAACACAATGGTCAATATTATTGTGATAACAGAAATGCACAAAGATGAACCGATAAAACACTGACCTCCAAATAGATTAAACATCCAACTGAATGACGCTGCTTTGAAATAGGATGGACAGACTGGGATGACATATAAACACCTAAGTAAACAAACAAACGCATTAGTGGCTAATTTTAAGCACACACTTCCAAACTTAACAAATGGCCAAATGAATAGCTCATTTGTCATACGTCCAGATAACAGGTATAAGAAAGTCAGTTGAAGACACTTCTATACCAGAAAATAGTTTTCATTTAACAAATGGATATGATATGTTATTAATGCATTTTTGTCGCTTCCCATATCAACTCCCTTAAAAGAAATTTTAAGACTATCTAAAAACAACTTTTTCCCCACGAAATCTTTCTCCTGATGAGATCGAAATTTGTTGAGAACTATCAAAAAAGAAATAACACGAAAGAAATATTCCGATTTGTTTCATCACTTTTGTTCAACATTATATATAAAGGTCTTTCTTGAAGGAATAAATCCATTCCGAGTACGACAGGAAGTAGTCGTGTTGATTTGACTTAGCAACCAATCACCGGAAATGTTACGGTGCATGCGTAAGCAGACACTTTCCAGTGAGGTAACTCTATGAGATGTCATTGAATGATCTTGCGCATTGTGCAACCATTCCCATTAAGAATGAAGATGCATCATTATTTGCTCGACAATTTGGACATACATCCACGAAATCTATTCACATGATTAAGGAGGCTTTCGAGTATAATTCAATGAACAAATCCCACATAACATATCAGTACCGTCAAAATTTTGTTGAAAAACACTCGACTGTCAAGAAGGTCTTATCAAATGTGTTTGCTGCATTAAGAAGAAAAGAGTGCAAGAATTTGACGAAGATTTTAGATTTCACGTATTGAATAATAGATTGACCGAATCTTTTATTTGGCGTGTAGTGTAGCATTTTGCTAAGATTTAAATCGTTACACTCAGAAACCGTTGGGTCAACCGAGTTTGATTGACAAGCAATTAACTTTAAGGGCAGTTGAAAGCTAGGCTTTCATTAAAGAAGTCGAAGTCAGATGATTAAAATCCTAGAAGTTAGAATTAGTTAGCCCAGAACCGCTGAAGTTAACAGTTCTGAGTTTGTGCGGTTCTAATTTACATCTGTGGTACAAAAGGGCAAGTCCTTGCTTTCGTGCAAAGTCGGTAATGCAATTTAGAAGCCATCTTGAAAATTAACAAAGAAACGTGTACACAGAAAATGTCTTCGTTCTCAATATCCCAGCAGAGGAGAAGATTGAACACTTATGAAAGTGCGATGAAAGGTGACATTAAAAAGAATAATCACCAGCAAAAGAAGTGCAGACTTTTGAAGAAAAACATAGGTTCTTCTAGGTCTGTTAGTTCAACTACAATCAATATTTGCGGCTCAGCAACTTGTGGCTTTTCCAAATGTAAAAACTGCCGTTGAATCATAAGGATATCAAGTTCACAACGAAACAGCTGATGGCAATATCGAAATTGGAATTTGCATATTTGGAGAGAGGAAGTTGCTTGTTTGTTGTGTATTATGGCATATCAAACATTTGAGGGTTATTTAATACCAAATCCTGTCCAGACATATATTAGATAGGTAACATTATTAATAAAGGAGCCAAAGTTCATTTGTTTGCACACAGTTAATTGGGTTCAAGTATTGCTTGAATTATTCGATTTGCAAACAATTTAATGATTTCCAGCAAAGACAATGATTAGATATTTCTATTTGACCCATAGATGAGACCCTAAAAGATGCTACCACTCCAGGACAGAGAAAACCTTGGAGCAATGGCAATGAATGGGGTACTTTACATTCCCAAAACCTCCAAGACCGCAGCCTCACCATCAGATTGTTTAGTGTCATATCCAAGACACTCGGGGGGGGGGTCTTACCCACTCTGCAGAGATACAGTCAGCGTATTCTACAGCAACAGCCAAATGGGCTTAGAAAGGAAAATGAATATTAAGGTAAATGTATGAAATTCTAATAGGCCATTGTACTAGTTAGGTAACATTTTTTTTCTTAGTAAGCATATATATATATTGTGATGGCAAAATTATTATAATCCCAAGACGGGACTTTATTTTTCACACGTGTGAAGACGGGGCGGTCTGGCACTTGATCCCTCGCAGAATAAGTCCTTGTTCAGAGTCCTTTCTCGGGCATATAAGAACTGGCATATTATGTAGGGGTTAATTTGGAGCTAGACTGACCGCCGCTGGCAAGGGGTTTCCAAATTTCACATTACACACACACACACCAGGCCACTAGCTCTTCCTACCCCGAGAACAATGGAAGATTTGGACCTCTAGGTTTAGATATAATAATATTAATTATAGTAGTCGACAACTCCGGTTTCCCATATAATATTTTTAAAGGAAAGAATACGACAATTTAGGCGAGAATAACATAAGTCGAAAGAAGCTGAAAAAGATACATGAAATAAGCAACTTGACAGTAGACGACACAATGAACAAACTTCAACACGTGGGGGACATTAAAATATAACAATCTTTTTAATATACACGCGGTCACACATATTCAACGTGTCGGCTATATTATCAGCAGATAATACATAACTATAAATGTCTTTCTTCCTTTTCTTCTTTTCTTTCGTCTTTCTTTAAATTGAGAGAGAGAGAGTATATAGTTAGGTGTAGGGAGAAACAGTCTTAATGTTTACTTATCTTTTCGGCGGGTTCCTTCGGAGAGTATTTTCTCTTTTACGGGTTGACGGAATTTTATATATTTATAATGATCTGGCTTGAAGGCATAGGTTCTTCTCCTCTTGTCCAAGATTCTTTCCGCTTTCTTCACCCGGAGTTTTGGCATCAGATCCCACGTCCATTCACGGTGACCTCATCTTCAAAACTGATTTTCTTTACCCCTATTTCCGCTGGCGGAAGAAGCTCCCACTTCCGCCTTAGGGTTCTAGCCAATCATTTAGCTTTTTTCTTCCTTTCCCTGGTCACTGAGTGCAAATATCTGTTGGCTTTCACTCTGACCCACATTCTTTACTCTCTCCGATAGGCCGTGAGGAATTGACCTATATTACTACCCTCTCTTAACGGTCATTCTTTGGGTGGCCTGCTAATTCAAATACGAGGGATAGTAGAAATTCCTTATTTCTCCTCTCCCAGTGGGAGACCACGTGACAATATATATATATATATATATACTGTCATCCTCAGACAAACTGTTTCGTTGAATGACAAATCATCATTGTGGCTAGACAAGCGAGATGCTTCAAGCTAGGATCGAAACCTGGTTGACTTTACGCCAGTTAAATATCTTACCATGGAGCAAATTTTACATATATATTTTTTTTCTTTGTGGGCAGATACGTTTAATGGCTACTGGAGAGCTCAATTTATTAGAAGAGCTTTGCATTACGCGTGAGTGGCAACCGGTACTTCCTCGCAAGAGTGCTCAACCTCCGGCGACCGGGAGCATATATATGTATATATATATATTCAGATAGAAACATAGATTTTTCAGCAAACTAATAGTTGTAGAAAAACATTTATGGAATTTGCAAGTTTATTCAATAAACGGAAATTCTTGTTTGCGTTTTATTGCTATTTAGCGTTAAATCAACTGGGTTATTTATTGTCATATCATGTTTGTTTGTTTGTTTTTTATGGCATGTCAACCCTTGTCAGTTATCTAATACCAAATCCATGTTTATAAAAAAATAGTTCTATTTCAAACAATTAATTTTAGCGTAAATACACAGTTTGATTGTCAAAAACATTTCTATTTCAAGCTATTCGGTTTAGCCAATAGGTGCTACCACTTCGGGCCAGAGTAGAACTGGGAGTGAAGGCAATTAAGGGGTAGTCCGCATTCCCTAAAGCTCCAGAATTACTGGAACCTCAGATTGTTTAGTGTCATATCCAGGACACTAATTGGCGGTGGGTGTCTTACCCCACTGTAGAAAACCAGTCGGTGAATTCTACAGCCCCAGCCGACTGGGTAACCTGTTTATATATATATATATATATATAATTTGAAAGTGAATAGTTTGTTGGTAACTTTATTTTAAGTTAAATGGTTCCAATAATGCTATGTAATACATATAAATCAATTCAACTTCAGTTGTTGTATCGCCATCAAGATCTCAATAATAACAGTAATACAAATACAGGCGGACTCTGTCGTTTCAAATACAAACGGGTTTATTAATATCTGGCTTTGGTTCTTGGCGACACGAGGAGAGTGACACAATTCTTAAAAACCTATGCTAACCATACTATGAGGACCCCACCCATAACGCGCGGCGTATATGTTAAATGATTTCAAGACAAGAAAATGTTTAAACATTTTTATTTGACCCATAGATGAGACCCTGACAGAATGAACCACACAAATAGACTTTAAAAAACTTCATTAAATCATTTAAAGTAATAGTATTATATTTCTTTGCTTCAACTCACGCTGACAGTACAGAATTTCCTGACACTCTCGCCATCCACCCCTATCGTCTATCGTTCCGGGTAGGTC
This sequence comes from Sepioteuthis lessoniana, assembly GCA_963585895.1. Taxonomy (NCBI): domain Eukaryota; kingdom Metazoa; phylum Mollusca; class Cephalopoda; order Myopsida; family Loliginidae; genus Sepioteuthis; species Sepioteuthis lessoniana. The sequence continues at coordinate 77,630,574 of OY757923.1, read as the reverse complement.
TTCTAGACTGAATTCTGTGTCCACACAAAGCTGATGAATGTAAGTCCTTGCTTGTCGGACAACACGAGCACGTCCATGTGTAAGAATCCTTAAGAAAACATTGTACATGAGTTCATTCTTACTTCAACAGCAGTGCCCTACATGTTTTGTTCGTCTTACTTAAATGGTTTGTGAGATGGGAAGTAAGTGGCCGTACAGCTGCTGTTTTGTTAGGTGTTGTTTTTGGGATTAATTAAAAACAGCACGTAGCAATCTCGTGTCGTTCCTATCTAGCTTTTCCTCAAAGCGTTTCGTTAGCGTCCATGTGGTGCATCTATACAGTAGTACTGACACAACTTCAGGTTAGAAGAAATCCCGTTTGATTTCATCAGAGCTATCAAATTTCCATATCATCAATATATATATATATATATATATATATATATATATATATATATATATATAAAGAAAGAGGGGGGTTGAAAGACTAAAAACAGAAGAAAGAAAGAGAAAGAAATAATGTTTGGTTATATTTTCTTTTGTTTTTTGCTTAGTTTTTTTTGCGGGGTTTGTCTTTTTTTTTTCTTTTTTTTTTTTTGGTTTAAGGATCTGTCAACATATATTGGGTTAATTTCCTAAGTCAGTCTCTTTTTTCAAACAATTTTATAGTTTTAAGTAATCACTGATAATAATAAATTGCAATTAATTAAAACTCCGAGTAATCATTCATAATACTAATAATTTATACACAATTCATTGGCCTAATTAGAGTGTTCGCCAGTGGTCTGGGAGATTGGGGTCGCGTCATACCAAAGACTTAAAAAATGGTACTTGATGCCGTCTTGCTTAACACTCAGCATTATAAGGTACAGATCGAGGGTAAAGTAGTGCAATCCAGGGAATGGAGTAGCGCCCTCCCCTACACCTCGGCGTAGTAGCTATTGAAAAGGGAGCTTTTAGGTCACTCTCGACTAAGGTCGCCAACATTTCTTTACAGTTTAAAGTAACTATTCTCATTTAACAACACTCATATGCTTTATATGGTTTCAAGTATTCGTATCTAATAGTAGTCATCATCATCATCATCATGTCGCGCCGCCAGCGCGGATATCCTTGACCCTCTCTCGCCATTTCTCCCTATCATTCATCACCTCCGGCAGGTCTTCAGGGTTACATCCTGTGTCCTCACATAGTTGCTGTATGTATGTTCGTGCTGGTCGTCCCACTCTTGCACATCCATATGTGGGGGTCCACAGGAGTACATCGCTTATGAGCTCGTCCTTGCTTCTCCAGCAGTGTCCTGCGTGTCTGGTTCGTCGAACTTGTATAGTTTTCGTGATGGGGGGCAAGTGTCCGTATAGTTGGAGTCTCGTGGGGTGCTGTCGCCAGGACTTGTTTAATACTGCTCTCAACATTCTTGTGTAATTTCCGTCCAGTCTCCTCTCCAGCCGCTTCGTAAGCGTCCATGTGGTGCATCCATATAGCAGTATCGACACAACCGCTGCCTGGAAGAAACTGCGTTAATGTACACAAAATTACTTCTCTTGACAAAAAATATCGAATTAGCACGCTTAAACGAGGTTCACTTGAGTTTTTCTTTTATTTAACAGGTAAAACTCAAAACATTTTTAATTTAATAGCTCAACATTCATCAACTATAATATAAACAAACTAGCTTAAATTATTTAATTGCCCAGTCGGCTGGGGCTGTAGAATACACCGACTGCTTCTCTCTGCAACAGCGAGTGTCCTGATATGACACTAAACAATCTGATGTTGAGGTTCCAGTAATACTGGTTCTTTGGGGAATGCGGAGTACCTTTTCATTGCCATCGCTCCCAGGTCCACTCTGGCCCGGAGTGGTAGCACCTGATAGGTTAAAGAGAACTCAACGGTGGTTGGAGTTTAGTGGGGGGGTTGCATTTAAACTGCGTATTTATGCTAAACTGAATTGTTTAAAATAGAACTGTTTTGACATTTAAACAGTGTACTTATACTAAACTAAATTATCTGAAATAAAACTGTTTTGGCATTAACTCTATGTAGGCTGGGGCTGTAGAATACACCGACTCTACCTCGGCAGAGGGGTAAGACCCACCACCACCACCACCATGAGAGTCCTGGAAACGACACAAAACAATCTGATGGTGAGGTTCCAGTGAGGCACGAGCTTTGGAGAATGCGGAGTACCCCTTCATTGCCATTGCTCCCAGGTCCACTCTGGCCCTGAGTGGTAGCACCTGATAGGGCCCTATCTATGGGTTGAATAGAACTAACTGCATATTTATGCTAAACTGAATTGTTTGAATTAGAAATGTTTGACTAAACTGAATAGTTTAAAATATAAATGTTTTTGAAAATTAAACTGTTCTTACATTTAAACTGCGTGCTTATGCTAAACTGAATTGTTTGAAATGGAACTGTTTTTGACACTGAAATTCTACTTACACTAAACTGAATTGTTTAATATAGAATTGTTTTGACATTTATCTGTGTAAACAAAATCTGTACTTATACTAAACTGAATTAGCTGAATTAGAACTGTTTGAATAAACTGAATAGCTTGAAATAGAAATGTTTTTGACGATTAAACTGTGTACTCATGCTAAACAAAATTGTTTGAAATAGAACTGATCATTTGTATGAAAATGGATTTGGCATTGAATAACCTACAAAGGTTGATATGCCATAAAACCCAAACAACTAACTAACTTTAATTATTTAAATTAATTGGTATAATTTTTTTTTTAAAACATGCAAAGAAAAATATTATGGAATAAACCAATGTAGAGGGAAAGTTTGACAGCTCTGCAGATGTGTGCGTATGTGTAAAATTTATTAACTAAAACACTGTAATCTCTTTTATATAACAAAGATACGTATGTGTTCAAAATTTACTAGATAAACACACTGTAAACTATATATGACTTAAGATATATGATGGATGTGTTTCTGTGTAAAAATTATTAAATAACGTACTGTATATATATATATATATATATATATATATATATATAAGAGTGTAACTTAAAATACATACCATGTGTGTGTGTGTGTGTGTGGAGAAAAGGAGGTAGAAGAATTGAATATAAAGTATTACAGCTCTGACTTAACGAGTGAAACATATTTTTCTCCAACAATGACCTGTCTGTTTAATAGGGCACCTTTCCAATGCTGTAAACACTTCGTACAACTCAAAAAACAGGACTTTTTTTTTTTGTTTTGTTTTTTTTTGTTTTTTTGTTTTTTTTTTACTCAGTTTGCTTGCAACAGAACAAACACTAGAACCATCCGACTGTTCGGAACCAAGATTTACATGCGTACATTAAAAAAATGGCTGTTCATACCAAATACACAGACATCGTGCAGAAAAGTCTATTGATAAGGTCTCCTATTCCTATATAAAATAAATAAATAAATGACTGATTTTAGGCCAAAGAGAATAATGAGACTGCTATCAAAATTAAGTAAAATTATTTCTTTTCAAAAATTACAAGTATATTTTTAAATCATCATTTAGGATTAGAAATTTTTCCAAACTATCTACTTTTTCATTCACTCCATGAAGAGATGTTTTGATTTACTTTGCTCAAATTGCTGACAGCAGCTTACACTTCAACATCGGCCGAAAAATGCTGACTTTTTGCAATCTCTTTCAATTTCGACTAACAGGTATGAATTTCAAGTACCATTAGCTCATTTTTTGAATACAATGCTTTATGTAGGGCAGACTGAGCTCTTTAATCTTGGTATGGCAACCAGTCAAAGAAAAGGAAAACTGTGAATTAAAACCAGCTGTATTCCGCTTCAAAATTGAACTTGTGTCGAATCCTACCAATACGTTGTGTGTATCTCGGACGTAGTACTCGTGACTAACTAATGGTGTTGCAAAACACCGTCACACTGCAAACTGATAAAGTACGCTTGAACAGAATTATATATACTACCGAATACATATTCAAATATTTTTCTATCTATACAAGTAGCGACATTATTCGGTTGAAAACCTTACTTATCGAACAAACCTTTTATACATTTTAAAATGAAAAGGACCAAAAATGATCTCAAATTTGGTTTATTGGTTTTTATTATTTCATAAATTTGTACGCTACACGTGTTTCTGACTTTACGTCCTCTTCAAGCGGTGATATGAGTGGCAAGTTCCGGCTGCTTCATTTTAGAGTAGAAAATGTTTTGATAGGCTGTGATGTTGTTTAGTTTCATATTTTGTGTCTTTGAATTTCTCATTGGAGTTGATTGTCCCTGAAGAATTTTTGTCCATGTAAATGTGTTATGTGTGTGTATTCATATTTTCAAGAGTGTCGGGTGGATCTCTTTTCTTTTCATTTCTTTTTTTTATCTCAAGTCCATGTAATTTTTATGTATTCATTCTCTCTGCGTGTGCGCGCACACGTGTATAAATGTGTGTATTGTGGATTAGAATGTTTTTTACCTCATACATTGTTGTGTTTTAAGCTAGTAGGTGTGTGTGTGTGTGTGTGTGTGTGTGTGTGTGTGTGTGTGTGTGTGTGTGTATGTGTGTGTGTGGTTACGCTCCGGTTAATCAATAAAGTCTTTTTTGTTTTGTTTTGTTTTGTTTTTTTGTGGGGGGAGTAATGAGAAGTCATCAATCTGGTATATTGGCATTATCTTAAAGTTTCCCTTGCTGAATTTTTAAAGGTCTTTTCATTCATAATGTTCCTTTTATGGAAAGAAACTATTGATCAGTGATTGGGTGTATTTAATATACATTTCGTCACAGTTTATAAATTTGATCATTTAACTAAATTTTTTTAATTGCAACTTCAATTTCTATTTTTAATTAGTATTGTTTTCGGTTTTTCGAAAGTATAGAATTTTCCTTCTATGATTTTATTATATACTCCACATCTTTCATTTTTTCATTTCGAGACTCAATGCATTGTGTTCCCCAAATTTTGATGAGGTTAATGCTTTTTTTTGGGGGGGGAGGGATGGTTGTTTTATTATCTTTGTTTCTTTTTATGATTTTTGTTGTGGTTCGTATGCTTTTGATTCTATCATTGTTTTTAAGTTGATCTTGATTCTTTGATATTTCTGTAAATAGTTCTGAGTTGCTTTTATTGTACATTGAAGGGTTGTTCGTTACTATGTTTGGGGGAGGATTCTTAAATCTTATTACGGTATTTTCTGCTGATTTGAATCCCTTATTTTTTTTAGATATATCCCCATGTGGTATACATATATATATATATATATATATATATATATATATATATATATATATATATATGTGTGTGTGTGTGTGTGTGTGTGTGTGTGTGTGTGTGTGTGTGTGTAAAGTAAGTTGGCCGACTGAAGTTGAAGACGACCCGAAAGCTCCTTTTTCAATAGTTACAACACCTAAGTGCTGGAAAGGGCACTACCCCTTTTCCTGAATTATTCCACTTACCCTTGATCCGTACCTTTTAATTCTGAGTTGTAAGCAAGGAGGCATCAAGTACTATTTTTTGAGTCTTTGATATGACTCAATCTGAGATTGAACCCCAGTCTCCCGGACCATTGGCGAACAGAAGTAATAGAGAAGTCAATAATACTAAGTTTATTCCCTATTTCTTTTATTGTAAATGTTTAATCACCTTTGTATCTACTTTAGATTGATTGATTGATTTTAAAAGCATGTCAATCAGTCAAGGGTTATTTTATACCTTCATGTTAGGCAACTACTTTCATCTACACTTTTGAGTTTTTGGCAATTATATATCAAGTATTCTCATTTAATACACATAATTTGCATTCATTGGAATGGTTTTAAGTATTCCAATCTAATATTAATAAGTATATGTTTTCAAGTAATTATTTCTATTTCATAATAGGCTTTTGTTTACACACAGTTATAAGGTTTCAACTAACTAATAATAATCCTTAATAAACAATTATAACTTCAAGTAACTATTCTTAGTACAATTGCCCAGTCGACTTGGGCAATAGAATAGACCGACTGCATCTCTGCATCCCCCCCACCAAATGAGTGTCCTAAATATGGCACTAAACAATCTTATTGTGAGGTTCCAGCTATGCTGGAGCTTCATTACCATCTTACCCAGGTCCACTCTGGCCCGAAGTGATAGCACCTGATAGGGTCCTATCTATGGGTCAAATAGAACTAAACTGCGTACTGATGCTAAGCTGAATTGCTTGAAATAGAACTGTTTTGACGTCTAAACTACGTACTTATGCTAAACTCAATTGTTTGAAATGGAACTATTTTGTATGCTAAACTGGATTGCTTGAAATAGAACTGTTTTTGACGTTGAAACTCTTCTTACGTGAAACTGAATTGTTTAAAATAGAACACGTTTGATATTTAACTGTGTGCAAACAAAAACTATATAACAGTTTGACTAAACTGAAAAGCTTGAAATAGAAATGTTTTTAACCATTAAACTGTGTACTTATGCTAAACTGAATTGTTTAAAATAGAACTGTTTATTTGTATAAAAATGGATTTGGCATTAAATAGCCTACAAAGGTTGATATGCAATAAAAACAGACAAACAAACAAACAATTCTTAATACGAATAATATACAGTTATATGGTATCAAATATTCATATAGAATCTATTTGACGTGGACCTATAGATGGGATCCGAACAGGTACAACCTCTCTGAGTTCTGGGAGAGAACCTTGGAATAATGGCAATGAAGGACTGAATTCACATTCCCAGATATCCAGAACTCAAGCCTCATCACCAGATGCAATCTAATGTTATCCTTAGAGCACCCTTTTTGGTAGAGGGTCTTAACCCTCAGCCGGCGATAGTCAACGTATTCAAAGCACCCCCTCCCTCGCCCAAAAGGACAGTTTGTAGATAAAAGCCTGGACTAAAAAAATAGAACATCAACATAAAAATTTAGGCACTTTTATGCGAACAGAATTTTTCAAAAGTTTTTAAAAGTACCAAATAATATCTGTTTATATTGTATAATATTCCATCTCTACGGCACGAGATTTGAGGATGTGGTTGACATTAAAAGACATACTTCGTACAATATCAAAAGAAGATTTAAAGAGGCGCTTCGACCGATAAAAAACTCATTGGAATAAATGTACTGGATGCCAAAGGGAAAAACGTTTGATTCATTCAACATTTCTGTCTTTGTAAATACAGTTTCAGCTTTTCGAATACACCTCGTGTACTCCGTAAAATATATACGAATACAACTGAAGTAAGTGTACGAAGAGTATGATGGAGGGTTATCGTCATAAGAAATGGATACGGCGAACCGAGATCAAATCCTGGACGAGATTAATTGCGTTTCACATTGCGTTAATGTCCAAGGAAAAGGTATGAATCTAATTATTCTTCCTCCAGCTATGGGTAAATAGTAGGGCAGACTGCTTCTTTAGTCTTGGTTAGGCAACCAGTATAGGAGAAGGAAAACTTTGAATTGAAACTCAACTTAAAAATTGACCTTGTGTCACATCCTGCCCGTGCATAGTGGTTGGCAAATACATCACTTACGGTATAACAAATTGAATATTTGATCAAACAAATGTTTTCGTAGGCTCTTTCCTGAGTAAGTTCAAATTAAAGTTGTCCCTTGTCATTGATTGGTTCTAAAAGCAGTCACATGACCCATTTTTACGTAAACGAAACGTTATGACTAAAAATAAGAATAAATGCCGTAAAACTAGCGTAAATAACTCGCAAAAGAAGATTTTTATACTTATTTATTTCACGTCCTTTTATAATGCCGTAGGGGACTTTGCTGAGTTACGTAACGTAACTGTTTACGTTACTGTCATATATAACTTTTATTCTTCTCTCTAATTACGTGTTTGTCTAAATCGTTTTATGCCATTTTCTGCGGACATAACAGATAGATAGATATTGTCTCTTATGAAGCATCCAGTACATGAATGCATAGACAGTAAAACAGATACACATACCAATATCGTATAGATTAATACAAGTAACTTGCGGGGCTGATTCATTTACTATGATGCTAACTGTCATACTAAGTGGGTCTATGTATTTAAGCTTTGATTTGTTTAGTGACACATCAACCTTCGTGGCTTATTTAATGCCACAGCCATCCTTGTAGAAGAACGGTAGCAGTATCATTTAAGCTATAGCTGGGGTGGTAAGGGAGGTCATACCTTCCCAAGGGTGCTTGTCCAAAAGTGAACTTGATAGTGCGACTGGAGTCCGAACTCACACACTTCGAGGCTACTTTTCAGCACTTTAACCATTACTCCATTATGAATTTCTGTAACTCATATTCATATTCAGTTACTGTATCCAAGCTTGCAAGTAATTTGGGTTATACAAAAAAGTAATTTTTCGATTCTCGGTCGAGAAATAGAATTTTATCGCCGATTCGGAGACTCCATACGATTTACTTGGGTGCTTTGACACACGCATATATATATATATATATATATATATATATATATATATATATATATATATATATATGGTGTTTTGAAAATAATAAGTTCAATGCTGTTAGACTTTCTTCTCCTTGGAGTCGAACGCCTCGTGCATTGAGTCTCTATCGGAAGAAAGAAAGACGTGTCAGAAAAAAAGTCAATAAGCAGCGAAATGAAAACGAGGCAAAAAGAATAGAAAATGGCGGATAAATCCCGGTAAGAAAAACGGAAAGAATTCTTTCGAGCAAATGCAACATGCAAGCTAAGAGAATGAAAGATAATATAAAGAACATTAAAAACAACTGTAATGAAGAAAGGAGGCGCCGGTGTTGACTGTTATCGTCTTAGGAAATGGGCTGGGTGAATCCAAATCCCGAATGAGGCTGTTTTTGATTCATTTAATACAAATACCCTCTGTGATAAACATGAATTCATGTCTTTTAGCCAATCTCTAGTTATAAATAAATAGTAAAGCAAACCAATCTCTTTTGCTTTTGTAAAGGCAACCGATCTAGGAAAAGAAAAAAAAACTCATGTGAAATTTGTCCAAGATCATAAAGAATGCATCGCGTAATAATGAAACGAAATAAAACAGCTTTGGTTTTTATTACATTTACGTAAGCGATAATATATATTCCTATATCTAGTGCAAACATATTTATTTTTAGAGTGTGGGAAGTCAAATGGCGTAACGGTTATCGTCATAGAAAATTAACTCGATGCTCAAGTTCAAATTCTGAATGAGTTCATTTGCATTCCCCTTCGCGTTAATCCCCTTGGCGTACAAATGGAGATAGATAGATAGATAGATAGATAGATAGATAGAAAACTGAGTGCTCTATTACTGCTCATTTTCGCTATCATAGCCTCAGTAGATAGATAGATAGATAGATAGATAGATAGATAGATGCGTGCACTATTACAAAATACTTGTGCCATGAAAGCCTAAGCAGTTGGGTAGATAGATAAAATAATTGGATACTGTTTGACGGTATTACATATATATATATGTGTGTGTGTGTGTGTGTGTGTGTGTGTGTGTGTGTGTGTGTGTGTGTGTGTGTGTGTGATTATGATGTCGTATATACTTGATTGATTTTTTTCCATAACCAGCATTGATTGAATCATAGATTTTTTTGTTCTCCTCAAAAAAACTCAAGCATTTTCAGAATACAATACGAAAAACTCTCTGATGAGGAATGGGCGTGGGGGGTTCTCCTCCTAAATGAAACCATTAAAACTGCACCTATGTAAAGTAAAACACGAAAATGCTGCCTTGAGCATCCCCCAAACTGCAATCATTTCCAAAATGTTTCACCAAGTCAATTTTGGTGATTTTTTTGGTCTTTTATTTTTTTGTGAGGAGGTTCTCATAATTGAACAGACATATGTGCCTGTATGTGTGTGTGTCGTAAAGAAGCTATAAAACTGCAGGTCTGCAGATAATGTTTTAGAAATATTTTATGATAATCTAATATGATACTTATGTGACAAAAAGGGGTGTCAATTTTCATAGAGAAGTAACCGGTAAAATTATTAGTCTTGTAACCAACAAGTTTTATCCACAGAAGCACCAACAAAGTTGTGTTTTTTTTTTTTGTGTGTGTGTGTGTTTTACTTTTTTTAGGGGGTGGGTAGGAGTGTTGTTTTTATTTTCACCTAATTAAACGGACATGAGCCTGTCTACTGCCTATCACAATCTTCTTTATACGCGGGGGGGGGGGAATTATACCGGACAATACTTTATTTATTTTTCATTCATTTTTTTTTTCACCGACTTCTCTTTTAGTATGAATAGTGTGAAATTCCTACATCTGGTATGGTTTAGTTTCCTATTTTAACGTGTTGTCAACTTTTGGGGGTTATTTAATGCCAAAGCCATCTTTATAGAAGATTTATTTAACTCGTAGCTGGGAGGATAAAGGGGTCCATGCCTTTCCAAAGTCCAAAAGTAAAAGTAATAGCGTGACTGGAGTTCGGACTCGCTTCGTCTGATGTCGCAGTTCTGCACGTTAGCCACCACGCCAAGAGGACATCATCAACTACATCTGGCTGGTTGGTTGTGTTTTATAGCATATATGGGCTTTTTAATGCCAAATCCTGTTCATACACACAGGGTGTCTCAAAATAGATGCGACCCGTTAATATGATAATTCAGATTGCATTAAGTCATCTTTCATCTGAATCTTAAAAAAGCAATCAATATCACTTCAGAAAGGTCTAACCAGACGACCAGGGCAGAAATTGGTTGACTTTATCCAACAGTGCTTGCACAGTTTTGAATTATTTTGTCTCCAAATAAGTAGTGACGTAAAATATTTTTTCCTCTCTTGTCCAAAGCATTATGATCAAGAATTAATTGTTGTTATAGTGTTATATTTTCTAATCTGAAACAGAAAAGAACGCAACATTATTAGTTGTCGAGTTATTAGCAGTCACTTGAGACGCCCTGTATATTGAGACTCTCTGTATATATTATGTATGTGATTTGTGAGCGAATAGTTTGTAGGTAACAATTTTCAATGAACCAGGGCTCCTTTGTACTGAGTTAAAGGATTTTAAATATTACTATTTATTGCTTGCACTCAGTTAAATGGTTTCAAGTGTTGTTATTTAACACTAACAGTTCTAGTTGTACTCAAGGGATTTAAAGTAAAGTAATTGATTAAACAGTCCTATTTGACTCATAGATGTGACCCTAACAGGTACTATTATTCTAGGTCAGAGTGAACGTAGGCATTATGGCAATTGAAGGGTACTCCACATTCCCCGAAAGCACCAGGACTGGGCCCTCACTAACAGATGATTTAGAATCATATCCATGACACTCGTTAGGCGGTAACCTTACCACCTTTGCTGAGATGCAGTAGGTGTATTCTACAGCTCCAGCCGACTGGGCTGTATTCCTATCAAAAACGAACAATTTTCACAGCTGTACAGCTTCAAATAACTAACGATGTTAATAATTCCAAGTAAAATATTTAACAGTTCTATTTAACCCATAGACGGGACCCTAACGGGTACAACCACTCCGGACCAGAGTGGAACTGAGACTAATGGAAATGAAAAAGTACTCTAAATTCCCTTAAGCACCAGAACTTGAGTTTTACCATTAGATAGACCTTACTGTCATATCTAAGTCACTCGTTGTGTGGTGTCTTCCTCCTCTCTGCACAAGTGCCGTCTATATATTTTACACACACGCACACCGAAGCCAGTAAAGCTATGTAAACAATTAGAGTTTCAAGCAAATAATTTACATACAGCTATAGTTTCAAGTATTTTTATTTAATATTTGGTTATTTGGTTTAATGGCATATAAACCCTTGATGGTTGTTTAATGCCAAATCCCGTTCATACATATCAAATTTAAGTGAATAGTCCGTTGGTAACATTTCTTAAACGAGCCAGAACTCATTTGTTTTCACACAGTTAAATGGTTTCCAGTATAATAAATGATTGGGCAGTTTTGTTTAGTTACTTGGCTGTTTTTTACGACATATTAATCCTTGTGGGTTATCTAAAGTCAAATCCTTTTAAACACACTCATATATATATATGCTTTGGTTGATTGGTTGGTGTTTTATGGCATATCAACCATTGTTGGTTATTTTATGCCAAATCCTCTTTATACATATATATTAAATATATAGGATTTGGTTGGGTTAGGTTTTATGGCATATCAACCATTGTAGGTTATTTAATGCTAAATCCTCTTTATACGTATATATTAAATATATAGGATATGTAAACGAATAGTTTGTAGGAAAATTTTTACATGAGCCAGGCTTCATTTATTTGCACACAGTTGAATGGTTTTTGTATTGCTAACCGAAATTTTATTGCTAACCGAAAGCTTCACCCTCCACAGAGAATGCAGTCTGCGTATTCCGCTTCCCACTCCTATCAGTCGACTGGGCTATAAGCTCTAAGTAACTAATCTGAATACAAACAATTTACAATTATATAGTGTCAAGTATACCAATCTAATTACAATAATTACAGATCTATTTGACCCCTAAATGGGACCCTAACAGGTACTACCGCTCTGGATTAGAGTGGACTTGAAGTTATGTCAATTAAGATGTAATTCACACAATCCGGAGCTCCAAAACTAGAGTCTCACCACCCGATGCAGTTTAGGAGTAAGACCCTGTCTTTTGAATGGCAGCCTCTTATTCAAGGATATTCTAAGCCTTGCCAACAGTGGTAAATATATATATATATATGAATGATCAGGAGTATATATTAACATTATTATAGCAGATAAGTTTATAATTATAATTCAATGTTTACTTTTCTCTCATGTGATTTATTCTTTGTCTCAACTTTATTTTGGATTCATCACTTGCAGTCGTTTACTAAGTATTGCTTAGTTTGGCTCAAGTTCAGAAGTATGCGACACCTAGTGAGAATTGAACTTGCCAACAAGCTCACTAAGAATTAAACAACATGAGGTATTAATAGATAAATTACTTGCACCTGTCTCCATGAGACACTAAACAATGGCCGTACCAAATTTACAATGGCCGTACCAATAAACAGCTATTCATCAAATGCTATCGTGTTTAATGCTTTCACTAAAGCACCAAAAATGGAGAAAATAATTATTAGATTTTGAACTGAAAATCTCGAGAACTTCTAAGTGGTTATATCTAGAGATTTACATAACCTTCAGTCAATTCTAATTTCAAGATGACATCTGCTTGGGTAAATTTAATGGGTATATATTTTTAAATAGACTTAGATTTTATAGAAGTGAAAAAAATGTAGCAATTGTTTGTTATATTTCCAGTACAGCTATAATGTGAAATGCACACCGATAATAGTACGTGGTTGTGCGTGTGTGAAGCGTGAAACGAAAATATTTTGACAAGCAATTACCTTTTTATCATTAAGGGTTTTCGGAATATTGTCTTCATCTTTATTTTTATTTCCACAACGTTTCGGCCGATATGTCTTCCGGCCTTCTTCGGGTGTTTGTCGAACTCGGGAACCTTCACGGAACTTCAAACAACGTCCTTTATTGAATCCACGAGGGTCGTCTGTTCTGATTCCGTTAGCCATAACCGGGTCCAGCAGGACACATAGCGTAACGGTTATAGGCGTTGGTTCTAAGGAGACAATCATCTGGATGTTGCAGGTTCAATCCTGACTGCAGGCGAGTAACAATACAGGAATGCTTAACACTTGTAACCGGTTATGGCTAACGGAATCAGAACAGACGACCTATCATGGATTCAATAAAGGACGTTGTTCGAAGTTCCGTGAAGGTTCCCGAGTTGGACAAACACCTGAAGAAGGACGTTGTGGAAATAACAATAAAGATGAAGACCACAGTTCGAAAACCCTTAATGATAAAAATCACCAAGAAATCATCTCAGAAATTTAGACGACTAATAGGCAATTACCTTCTTATATATTCCATTCTCTAATTACCTGAAGATTGACATTTATAGTAGAAAAATTTAGTGACATATATATATATATATAGTTTGGCATATTTAGAAACAAGTAGTGCTCAATATCAGTGACGGAGCATATGTAGATCAAAGTTGATATAGCGTCTGTCTATATTTCTGAGATGAGGTATTATGTACATTATTTACATTTTTCGGACTATTTCCTCAACTCTGTCGCTATGTTTATTACAACGTTTCAGCTGTTGTACACTCCGACCTTCTTCAGGTGGTTGGAATGTCGAACTTGGCTCTTTATTTCGCTAACCACGAGCCATGTTTAATGGATGTCAGTTATCAGTTATCTCCTGTTAATTTCCCCTCTGAAAGCTCTCCACTGCCTTCACCGGGTATTGAACTCACACTCTTTTGGGTATATCACTGGATCTAACCAACGCCTTTATTCACTGTGCCTTGTGTCCTCAAGGTGAAGGCATATCCTTGAAAAATACTTCTTTTGATCTTTGCATCAGCAAAGTTTCTCCCTCAAGCAGTCAATTCCACTCTCCAGGTTTTCATGGTTTTCTCGATAAAGTTTATGACTTCATCTGATATTTAGTACATTTTGAAGCAGTTTATTATCCAGCTTTGCAGGACCATATTATATGCCTTTTTGCAGTCAATCTATGCCATAGCTAGATTTTTTCTGCCTGGTCTTGCTCTCGTTTAGGATGTGCCGATCTATGTAAAGTAACTCTTCTGTGCCTCTGGATTCTTTGCGGCATCCTTTCTGTTCCTCAGGGAACAATCCACGGCTTATTTGCGAGTAGTAAATTTCTTCCCTTATTTGTGCTGTTAATATTTTCCACATCATCGGTAGACATGTTATGGGTCTGTTGTTGTTTGGGGCGGTTCCTTTGATTCGGTCCTTCTGAATCAATGTGGCCTTTCTTTTGGTCATCCATTCGGGGGGGGGGGGGGCTCCTTGTAAGCATCTGTTCATTTCTAGTGCTAGTCTGTCGTGAATGGAGGTGAGTTTCTTGAACCAGAAACCATGTATTCCATCATGGCCTGGCGTTTTCCAGTTTGATATTTTTTGTTTTGAATAAATTTATGTGTATTTCCACTTTCGGGCCTTCTTCGATTCCTTCTAATTCTTTTGTCATATTGTTTATCCATTCGACTTTTTCGTTATGTTTTTTTGGTTGTCATATTTTAATCTAAAAGTGGGGCCCAAACGGCTACTACTACTCCGAGTCAGAGTGAACATAAAAAAAAGAAGAGATACTCTACACTTCCCAGCGCACAGAACTTGATCCTCACCACCAGATGCGGTTTAGTGTCATACCTAGGAAACCCCATTTGGGGGAGAGGTTCTTACACCTCTACAGAGGATATAGTCAGCTCATTTTAACCCCTCGTTGACAGAGCTGGAAAACCTAGTAGGTATTGATATTTCTGATTAACACCGATTCAAGTCGATGGGTGTAGATAATTAGCTAATCGACGGCGTTTATTAACTTCACAAAAACATGATTAGGTGCTTCTGGTTTTAAATTCTGGCCTTAAAGTTTTCAGCTATATTGATAATAATTTAACTATTAAATCTTCAACACGAGTTTAACACTCGCTACCTGTATTCCCACGGAGGTTCACAGTTTTCTTTTAATGATTATAGTTGTGCTTGTGAATAGTTTATCTAATTACGTTTCTGTCAGTTTAATGAATTCCCGAATTTGTTTTGTTCTTCATTTTATTTTCAACTTTGTTTTACCTCCAAAAAATAATGTCACTTTAATCGGAGTTTCATTTATTTATTTTGTTCTTCATTTACCAACAATTAATGGCTTTTCCTGACATTATTGTTTGCAGACTTTCAATTTTTATTGGCATAAAATGTTTCACACGTCTAGAATTGCTTTTTATTACTCTCTCAGTTACCAACATCTGCCCTCCATTTGTGTTTGACTAATGATATTTCTCTGCCGGATATTGGTCGGTCGACAAAGAAATTTATTTAAACTACCGCTCTTTTCCGAATAATGTAATGGGTTGGTTGGTTCTGGGGAAAATATTTAGTCAAATCCCTACTCTCCAACGTCCAATAAGTATTTACCAACCCCTTCGCACGAGCAGGACAAAAGAACATTTCAAGTGGAGTTTTACAGGTTTGAATTCAGGGTTTTCCTTCACCGAGATCAGTTACCATACCAAGGTTTAAAAATCCAGTCTGCGCTTCTATTTACACATACCTTTCCCAAGTGTAGTAGCGATATGTGAAATGCAAACAACCTAGTCCAGGATTCGAACTCAGGTCACCCAGTCCATTTCCTACGACGATAATCATTACACCACAAGCGCCTCCAAAATCCAATATTAGCATTAGTATATCCATGATAAACTAATACTGAATAAAGGGGAGTAAATACAAGATAAGCTAATTTACATAATATACATAATATACATACTAGAAGTATTGACAAGAATACACAAACGTGTCCAAACATAGAAAATCCATTAATTGTTTCATGAACCAGCAATATATGAAAGTCTTCTCAAGGTTCCAGGACTCTTCCCAGTATTCTGGCTGACCTTAACAATGCTTTATTCTGGATGGTCTCTGGTCATCCTCTAATTTTCAACTCTTCCATCCCCCTTACCAAGTCTTTGGAGATCGTTCCATGTACACCAATTACAACTGGTATCACCATCGCTTTCATGTTCCATAACTTTTTGATTTCTCTGGTAAGGTCTAAGTACTTATCACTCTTTTTGCGTTCTAATATAGGATTTGTTTTAGTTGTGTGGTCCGCGGGACAGCAAGGTCCATTATTCGGCTAGTTCTCTTTTTTCTTCTTTTTTCCAGCAAGATCTTGTCTTCTGGCCGGTATAAGGGGATTTATTTATATCTTAAAATCCCAGAAAATTTTATGCGTCTCATTTTTCTGGACTGATTCTGGTTTGTGCATATACCATTTGGCAGTATGATTAAATTTCAATTTTTGCAATATATTCTCAATGGAACACCTTGCCCACCCAGTTGTGTCTCGTCTTATATTCTATTTGCGCTAATTTGCTACATTCGCTTATAATGTGATTAATCGTTTCGTCTATCGCTACACATAACATTCACTTGCTATTCTCTTACGCTTTATCTATTTCTCTTGAACATAGTTGGACCTTATGGCGTTGTTTTGAATTGTCATAAGAAGAAATTCAGTTTATTTCTTAAAGTTTCTTTTTCTTAGCCATGTCCAGGTCATCTCGTGTGAGATTTCGCCAGTTTGTTGTTGATCCTTATGTTGTCTTTGCTATTTCTTGTGAGAGTAATTGCTCTTTTTTACGTTGTCTTCGAGTCCTCGTATAGATGCATCCACGTTATCTTTAATCCCGGCTAGTCCTCTTATTAATTAAAAGCATTGTTTGCGTCGATTATTTTCGTAGGAATCGGAAATTCTGTTTTTCAATTAATTCAATGTGGCGGTATAGCAGTGACGGTGAGTTGATTGATTGATTGATTTTAAAGGCAAGTCAGCCCGTCAGGGGTTTAGTTTGATTGCGTTGGGTTGGGTTTTATGCTATATCAACCATTGTAGGTTATTTAATACCAAATCTTCTTTATACATATATCAAATATATAGGATTTGGTTTCGTTGGGTTTTATGGCATATCAACCATTGTAGGTTATTTAGCAAATTAGCGCAAATAGAATATAAGACAAGACACACCTGGGTGGGCAAGGTGTTCCACTGAGAATTGTGCAAAAATTGAAATGTGAAATAGTTCTATGTCAAACAATTCAATTTACACAGTTTACTTCTGTCTGACCCATAGATAGGATCCTATCAGGTGCTACTACTCCGGGCTAGAGTAGACCTGGGAGCAATGGCAACGTACTACACGTTCTCCAAAGCTCCAGTGTTACTGGAGCTTCACCATCAAATAAACAGGTCACTCGTTGGAAGAGTTTTACTCCTCTGCAGAGATTCGGTCGGTGTATTCTTCCGCCCCAGTTGACTAGGCTATATTCAATGTTAGAGAGTAATAAAGAACATACTTTTTGCGAATGTGTAATGAAGAAAAAGACTTCCTAACAGTGGTAAACATCGGCAAAGCAAAATAAAACAGAAAATAGTGCTCCAACAAACGATATTAAATGTGTTACAAGATCCTTATTTCCTCGTTTAAAATTACATCATTTCAAGAGATACGTGAGTGGATATGGAAAAACAATTATCTAATTGGGCAATGGAAGGCCAGAATGATGCTATTACTTGAAATAAAATCTGCTTAATCGTAATTTTTGCAATAATAACGTTGCATAATTTATCTTAAGTTTATTTGTCCCTAAACACACAAGCGTATTTATTTAAAAGAAATAAAATGGTTTTAAAACTCCAGCATGACTGAAGTCTAACCATCACATCATTTAGAGTAATATCCAGGATAATAGTTGGGGGAGTCTTATCTTTCTACAGAGATGCAGTTGATGTATTCTGCAACGCCAGCCGGCTGGGGTTATTTCATGCAAAGAGGTTCAGGAATTGCATTTATTGTACATTTATATTAACATTGTGTGTGTGTGTGTGTGTGTGTGTGTGTGTGTGTGTGTGTGTGTGTGTGTGTGTGTGTGTGTGCACAATTATATGTCAATTAATACAATCGATTTGCAAACAATTGTATGGTTTCAAGTAACTAGTAATATCTTGGATGAGTCCCCGTAGCGTAGTGGCTAACGAGCTGAACTGCTACATCATAATAATAATAATTCTGAGTAAAATATGTTATCTTGATACTAACAAAAAGTAAGTAAAGTTCGCCACCGTAGTCGAGGGTGACCTGAAGGCTCCCTTCTCAATAGCTACTACACCAAGGTACTCCATTTCCGGGATTGCTCCACTTTATCCTTGATCCATACCTTACTATATTGAATGTTAAGCAAGGCGGTATCAAGTAGCATTTTCGAGTCTTTGGTATGACTCGCCCTGGAGATTGAACCCTTGTCTCTTGAACCATTGGCGAACACTCGACACATTCGGCTAATGGTCCGGTTAAATACCACTAATTTACAGTTATATGGCATCAAGTAGTCCGACCGAACACGAATAATTTTTAAACTGATATATTTGCCTCATAGATAGGACCCTATCAACTGCTACCACTCCAAGTGTGGACCTGAGATTGATAGCAATAAAGGGGTACTCCACACTTTCCTGAGATCCAATAATGGTGGCGAGTTAAAGATCTAGAGGCATCGGTCGACTGAAGTCCTTTTAGATCACTCAAGAAAGCAGATTAAAGAAATTGAAGCGAGCAGAATCAAATAATGCGTAGGAATTCTAGAAGGGATAGTTCATTACTGAATAAAAATAGAAAATAGATCCACCACTTTATGTCCAGTTGAATATTCTCTTGAATTTAATCTAGTTTCTATTTTGAATAATGGGATTATATGTACATGATTCAGCAGTTTTGCTTGTCTGTGGATTATACAAGATGGTGGAATCAATCATGTTTGGTTTGATTTCTTTTGTTTAATTGCATATCAATCCTCGTAGGTTATTTAATGCCAAGTCCATCCTTCTAGAAGAACAGTAGCGGTCTATTTAACCCATAGCTGAGAGTATAAGGGAGTTCATACCTTTCCCAAGGGTATTTATCTGAAAGTGAACGTAATAGTGTAACTGGAGTTCGAACTCACGTACTACGATTCGGTTGTCCAGTGTTTTAACCATTACACCACAGGGACACCCACCCGTCATGTTGGTGAATTGACAACGCGGTTAATTGAAATCCTTTTAAATTACTCAAATAAACAAAAGAAAAAAAAAAGAAAATCTTGAAAAGAAAGAGAGATTTTTAAAGAAAAATAACACGAAATGATGGAGAAAAAAGAGAAGACTGCAGTATAAAAAGTTATTGGAAGAAAGAAAGAAAATGAAATGACAAAAGCGATCAAGATGTTAGCTGTGAAAAATTTGCGGATATATTTAGATTTCTAGAAAGCAATAACAATGGAATTTCTTATTACTCTATAATGGAGTGGTATTAGTTGTTAGGGTCCCATATATATATATATATATATATCAGACTTCCATATGATCGATAACCAATCGGTAGCCGTCTACGCCTTCGCTAGGCGCATACTGACTTCAGTGTATGAGACGCTGCTGCTGAGGTACGTAACCTTGTCCACTCATTTCAGAGGGCCCTCCCCCATTTAGAGTGGAAATGGCTCCTTCCAGGTAAAAACACATGTACTCCGATTTGTTTGCATTCACATAGAAGTCAATGCCTCCAGCTGTCTTCTCAGGGCTATGCTCCAGGAATTCGGCTTGGGTAGGTGTATTTGCAAGACGCGCTATGTCCTCTGTGTCCGTTATAGTTTATGCGAGACATTGTCTGCTTCTTGCCTTTTTTTTCATAGTGTAAAGCCATTTTCTTTTATTAGATATATCGACGTGTGAAGAACGTAGTCAAGATAGATTATGAACAGATAAGCTGCTAATGTATCTCCTTGCAGAACTTCAGCAACGATATAGAAGTTGGTGTCTCCATCCACAGTGAACGAACTTTAGCTTTCGCGTTTCTGTGGATGAAACAGTTTCTTTAGGGAGACCATAATTTCCATCTTTCCTAAGTGTATGGAATCAAATGTTTTGGAGGAATCTACAAACAACAGTGTTTTGCCTTGAGATTTTTTGCACGAGCTCCTTCGATTATTCGACGGATTGTAGGAATCTGTGATGTTGTGAATCGATTTCTCCGAAAACCGTTTTGATTTTTCCAAAGAATTTTCTCAATTTCAGGTTCGATGTGATTGAGAAGTTGAGCATGATAAACTTTAGCTGCAATAAAAGTATGTTATGTTTCTGTAGTTCTTGGTGATTCCGAAGTCACCTTTGTTATAGAAAGGGAGAATGCTGCCTTTAGTACATCTCTCTATTGTATTTTGTTAATATACGGTGATGCAAAATCGAAGATGACAGTCATCAAAATTACTTGTCTTCTATACTTCTGGGGTTATTTCGTCAAGACCTTCAGTTTTTCTGCTTTTAATTTTTGTCAAGACAACCTTGACTTCTTCTTGAATAAACTGTCCAAATTTGATGTCTAGCTAGCTATTAATCATTTTTGTGATAGCTGGGATATTTTCCAAGCGATTGTGGTGTCAATACTACTGTATGGATGCACCACGTGGACGCTGACAAAATTCATCGAGAAAAACTATTTGGGAACTGCACAAGTATGCTACGAGCTATATTAAACAAATCCTGGAAGTAATACCCCCACGAAACAACAGCTGTATGGCCGCTAACCTCCCATCTCTAAAACCATCCTCGTAAGACGGAAAAGACATGCGAGACACTGCTGAAGAAGTAAGGACGAGTTCAGTTCTTCTATAAATTATGATATTTTCTAAAATATTATCATTACTCTCAGCTGCCCGTGGTGTAGTCGTTATCGTCGTAGGAAATGGACACGGCGACACGAGTTCAAATCCTGGACGAGACTGATTGCATTTTCACATAGCACTAATACCCTTGGGGAAGGTATGAATCCAATTATTCTCCCTCCAGCTATGGGTAAATAGTAGGACAGACGAGGTTCTTCAGTCTTGGTTAGGCAACTAGTCTAGAAGGAAAACTCTGAATTCAAACCTGTTAAACTCCGCTTAAAAATTGATCTTGTGTCATATCCTGACCGAGCGGAGGGGTTGGTAAATAGTATCATTACTCTCAGCTAGTTTTTTTATACTAGCTCCAACTGGTAATTTTTCTCTGAAGTCTAAGTGACAGCAAGTCTCTTCTGGTCTCTAGGAATCTTATCACGTATACTACTTGATTTTAATAGTGCTGTGGTCTGAATGTTCTCGGTTCTTCCTCAGATCTTCAGTTCCCTAAGGCTCTTTTCATGGCTTTTAAGGGCCGTTCGAAAGGACACCGTCTTATTCTACAGTTTTTCAGCCCCTTAGCAAGATCTAGGTATTTGTCAAACATTTTTACTTTATGGTTCGTTGGAACAGTGTAATCCACTTGTTGATAAACTTTTTTTTTTCTTCTTGATTAATACTAGGTTTGCTCTTCTGTCTGGGATTGAATGATTCATTTGTTTTTCAAACTCCTAGACAATTTTATGCGACTCATTTCCTTGGACAGATTCTGGTTTGTGCATCAACATGGTCAAATTTTTATTTCTTGCTCAATTCTGACTGGATCACCTTTCCCACCCAGTCGTGCCAACTCTTGTATTATTTCTGCGTCACTTTGCGTCAGTATGCTTTAAACTATTCAATGTTAGTTTGGTTGGATTTTATGGCATATCAACCATTGTAGCGTATTTAAAGCCAAATCCTGTTTATACATATAAACTAAATATATATGATTTGGTTTGGTTGGGTTTTATGTCATATCAACCCTTGTAGGTTATTTAATGCCAAAGCCTCTTCATACATATATATTTGATATATATGATTTGTAAACACCTTTTGTAAATCGCATTTTGAAACGAGCCTAACCACATTTTTTGCACACAGTTAAATTGTTTCAAGTATTTCGTTTTACTACTTATCATTCGCCAGCATACAGCTAAATGGCCACAAGTATTGCTATATAATAATCACAATAAACATCAGTCATTTGTTTTTAAACACAGTGAAATGATTAAACAGTTCTATTTCTAACAATTCAATTTAGCATAAGTCATTTGTTTGCATACAATTTAAATGTCAAACTTCTATTTGACCCATAGATATCAGGTGCTACCACTCTGAGCCAGAGTGGACTTGGGAGCAATAATGCGAAATTTTCATTATTAAACTGATAGAAATCACTTTTATTAATTTCATGTGTAACTTAATTATTTAACAGATAGAAATAATTTTCTTTAAATGTTTCTCTAGATGGGGTTGAACCTCAGCCACCGTCTTCTGGCACCTTTAAATTTAAAAAGGTTGGGTGTTTGTTTTCCATAAGAGCAATTTGAAGAGTACGGTTGTCACTTAATCATATAGAGCTTGACATGACCAGCCGATTGATTGGATCGGGCCCCTTCAACCTTCCGTCGACCTTAACTGAAGTTGAGTGTTACGGGTCATGTGACAGCTCAACCACCAGGCTCCCGTCCTCTGGCATTACAGGTCGCTACCCACTGCCAACAGATGGTCACATTGAGATGATGTCTTACTCCTCAGCAGAGGTGCAGTTGACTTATTCTAGTCGACAGAGAGGTGTGTGGAGATAGATAGATAGATAGATAGATAGATAGATAGATAGATAGATAGGACCAGTATGATACAAGAGTATAATTGTGGATCACACTGAAGTGCTTCCAACAATAATTTCACACACACACGCGCGCGTGCGCGCGCACACGCACACACACACACACACATATATATATATATATATATATATACCTTTGGGAAAGGTGTGCATCCAACTATTTTCCCTCCAGCTATAAGTAGATGGATTAGGCTCTTTAAACTTGCCATGGCAACTGGCCTAGGAGAGAGAAAACTTTGAATTCAACCCTTTTAAAATCCGCTTAAAAATTGACTTTATGTTGTATCTTGGTCTTAGCAGGACTGGGTTTATTGCTCGTCGTCTGAGACAACCCAAAAGAGGAATGCCGACGGGACCAAGCACTCTTTGTCATAGCCATGCATGAGTCTCAATTCATGCGCAGCTAGCTCTATAAAACAACCTTGTGCCAAATCGAAAATTGATGGGAAGTCGTTTAAATACCAACTATTCTCCCTCCAGCCATGGATAAGTAGTAGGGCAGCCTGGGCCATTTAATCTTAGTATGGCAACCGACCTAGGAGAAGAAAACTGAATTCGAAGTTGTGAAATTACGCTTAAAAATCTATCTTGTATCACATCCTGCTCGTGCCGTGGGGTTGGTATACACACACACCCACACACACACACGCATATATATATACATATATACATATATATAAACAGGGTTAAAAGTAGTCGATGTTCTTGTAATAGAGCTCGTTTAAATAAATCCTAAAAAAGAAAATTATGATCATGAATTACTTGGAGGAACGGAACGAGTGACGAGGTATAATATATATACATAGACAGACAGAGATTTGGTTGATCGTTAATAAACTTGTTTTGCGAACCATTTAAATCGTGTTAGTTCGGTTACAAAGAAAGAAAGAAAGAAAGAAAGAAAGAAAGAAAGAAATAGAGTAAGATATATAAATTCTGTGATAGATAGATAGATAGATAGATAGATAGATACTTGCAATAATTGGAAGCAGTGTGCGATTTACCGGCTGCAAACTTAACTTTGGGTTTATGAAGTTATCTCCCTTGGAACTTCAACATTTGATCCAAGGGAATTAATTTTTTTCCTAACGAGGTTAAAGCATTTTCATCTTTATATTCATTATCTATTCAAACTACTGCCAACCTGGGCAAATTGAATATATATATATATATATATATATATATATATATATATATATATATATATATATATATATATATATATATATAACAAGAGAGAGAGAGAGAAATACTCACACAGATAGACACAGAGACACAGGGAGGTTTGGTGCAAGCTCCACCAATACGATAATTAATGAGATCGTCTTTCTGACCATTTAAATAGTGTTGTGGGTTTGCTTGATCAGTGCTCTTTTACAACATACTAGCTTCCAAATAGATCGATAGATAGATAAATAGATAGATAGATAGATAGAAACTGAGATTTGTAAATATATGGGCTGGAAAATGAAGTTTGCGTTAAGCGGGGTTATTTCCCTTGACTGACAAAAATTTTATCCAAGGGACGTAACTTTTTTCGAAATCCACTCCGGGCTTCACGTTGAAAAATAGTGGAAAATGTCAACTATACTGTTAATCATAAGCAATATTGAAATAGAAATTCCGAAATATATGCCTTTCTAAGTATCTGCATATATACCGGCCATTCAGATCCTAAAGGTTTAATTAACAGATAAAGTCTTTTTTATACTGTTAATTTCTTAAGACCAAATGAATGTAGTGTTTATGCAACAAGTCGAAAGATGCTGCTTATTTTTACAATATATATATATATATATATATATATATATATATATGTATAGACATCCTTTGTCTACATATTTTTGTATTTATCCTTTCGAGTCACCGTATCGATTTTATGGTATCCAGCGGGAATTGGTTGATAAAACTCCCTAGTACTTTCTGCCCTATCTTATAAATCAATTCCCACCGGATACCATGAAATCGATTCGGTGACTCGAAAGGATAAATACAAAAATGTGTAGACAAAGGATACCTATATTGTTTAATCAAATATGTATTAACGAAGAAATGATGCCACATACACACACACGCACACACACACACTTATATATATATATATATATATATATATATATATATATATATATATATATATATATATATATATATATATATGGAAGTAAATAAGGAAATAAAACCGACAGTATTATTTTCTACTGTTATTTCATCAAACATCCATTGCTATTTTAACAACATTTTTCATGAATTTAAAGTCCTGGCGAAGGTTATTACAACCGGAACGTTCAACGTCGACTCACATGATAAATTCATCAAATTTTGGATCATTTTGGGGTTTTTTAAACTTTTCTTCATAATTTGTTATATCTATAGATAAAGCACAATATCAGTTATAGAGTATATTTATCTAAGTTTGGATCGTGTAGATAGTGTCAGCGGAGCTTGCTGACTGTCACTTTCTCGCCTATGGTATTATTGGATCAAGTGTACTTAGTTTGGAGATCGCATCGGCAAGAAACTCAAGCCAACTTCATAACTAAAAGTTTCGCGTATCTATGAAAAAAAATTCAGTCGTGAACGAATGTATTTTTTCAAATACATGAAACTTTTCTAACGAAGCTGATTTGAGGTAAGACAATTTAGTTGGTGGATTGGTTTCTTTGTTTAATGGCACATCAACTTTCGTGGGTTATTTACAGCCATTGACATCCTTGAAGAAGAACAATAGTAGTACTATTTAACCAATAGCTGGGGGATATGGGGGGGGTCCTCATGTTTTTTCCAAGGGTATTACTGTGAAAGTAGACGTAATAGCGTGACTGGAGTTCGAACTCACTTACTACGATGTGGCAGTCTCGCACGTTTGCAACTACACCACGGGGACATCTCAATTTATTTTAGGTTTATCCAGGCACTACAAAAAACATTTTTTACAACGATAAAATAAAATATAACTATCTCATCTTCCTTTGTAACTATTTTTTAAACGTTTTTAACGAAAAAAATGTAATCATCATTAAGGGTTTTCGGACTATTGTCTTCATCTTTATTGTAATTTCCATTTGTGAAAATAACAATAAAGATGAAGACAATAGTTCGAAAACCCTTAATGATAAAAATCATTAAGCTTTGTCTCAGAAATTTAGACAACTAAAAATGTAATCAGTTGACGATTGTATTTGGAAACAACAAAAATTCACTGCTTCTGTTTGTTTGTTTGTTTGGTTGGTTGGTTGGTTGGTTGGGGGGGGGGTAGTGGGGGGGGGTAAAATGCATGAATCTAGCATACAGCCAGAAAAGAAAGAGACTGAGTCAGCCGTTGAGCAAGCCACTCAGCTATAACACCTACGCAGATAGTGGCATTCAAAAACTGTTACCCCTATAATCAACCTTGACAGGTGCTAATACCATAAGATTAAATATTTTTAAGACTTATACTTTCAATAACATACACTGAGTTTTATATAGAATAACCAATAAATGAATACATCCTTCCTAATTCTTTGATAAAAGTTAAATTTTTTCTAAACTGCAAGTATCTGGATCTTATCTCTTGAGCGATGCAGTGAAAATGGATATAATTCATTAATCTCAACAGCATTGAAACACTAATTAAATATTAAAAGGCATGCATAAGGGATGTACTTATTTCTTGTTTGGTTTGCTTTCTTTGTTCATGACATGTCAACTTTCGGGAGTTATTTAATATAAAATCTATCCCTAGTAAAGGAAAGTGTAATATTACGGACGGGCGCTGTCGTTGAGAGCGCGCGAGCGCATCGGCTGTCGTCAATCAGTGAAAATGTCACGAACCTAGTGCGTGCGGGCAGAATGACCTGCAAAGTTAGACGTGATTTTAAAATAATCATACATGAATTATCACGTGTTTTACGACAGTTTCACGGATGACATCGAACATTCTGGGATCTTCGATTTGTTCTTCAAAATCTCTATATAAGAAAACAAGTCAAGAGATTTTGGCTGAGTTGAAGGCAGGTTTCAAAACAGGTGCGTCAAAGGTTCAGAAGACCCCAACCCGTCCTACCCAGCCTGTTACGACCCAACTGTCAGGAGCGTGTCAACAGCCTGCTATCACCGACACCCGCCGTCGCCACCAAGAAAAGGGGAGAGGAAGAGCATAACGAAACGAACTTTTCGAGCTGCAACTATTGTAGTGCAAGTGAATAAAAAACGACTGCTACTTTTCCCCTTAAATTTCGAGTTTGATTTGGTTTGGTTTCTTTGTTTAATGGCATATCAAACTTTGTTGGTTATTTAATGCCAAAGCCATTTCCTTAGAAGAACAGTAGTGGTACTATTTAACCCATAGCTGGGAGGATAAGAGGGTTCATACCTTTCCCAAGGGTATTTGCCCGAAAGTGAACGTAATAGCGCGACTGGAATTCGAACTCGCTTACTACGATTTCGCAGTCCATCGCTTTAACCATTACCCCACGAGGACACCCCCAATTTTGAGTTTGAGTATTTCTTTTTCTGTGGACTCTTTTCTTTAAAACACAACACTTTGGTCCTATGGTACAAAAGTATTGATAGACAGTAGTCCGAAAATGAAAGTGAAAGTAATAGCGCGAAAAGAGTTCAAACTCCTTCATTACGATGTCCAACACGTTATCCATTACCCACCCACCCTAATTCTTGAACAGCTGATATTCGTTTTTTCAAATTCAGAGTTTCAATGCTGTAAGCTTTGGTAATGAATAAATTCTAATAACCGCTTTGATTAAAATAATGATGATCGTGATATGCTTGCTTTAGAAGAAAATTAACGTTTTAATCAAAACTAGTTAAAGGTGTACTTGTTTTTGAGCAATAATGTGCATTGACACCAAGTAAATTTATATTCACAAATAAACAGTAATAATCTATTTACATGATGAACAGTGTGAGATTTTCTTTGTTTCTTTATCCATATGCACCTCTGGGTCGGAAGAAATTGTAATATCTGTGTGCGCGGCACTTCTGTGAAGAATAAAAACAATGATATCATGCTTTTCAGACTGCTCTCCAAGTGTAGTATCTGTTCTTTCTCAGTCATGTTCTGTCATAAGTTGTGGAGATTGGTAAAAAATGTTCAAAGACAACACTTATATGTGGAACCTAACGACACGGTCCCTCTTTCTCAGCTTATAAAGTCTACTTTATCTTTGTCTCAGGTCTTTGTAGCTTTGTCTTGGTTAGATTTCTTTGTTTAATGGCATATCAACCTTCGTGGTTGATATGCCATTTGTAGAATGAAAGAATAAATAAATAATAGAAATCTTGTAATGAAAGAATCAATAAATAAAAGGAATATTGTAATGTAAATAAAGAAATAGATAAGACAAAACTTATAATAAAAGAATAAATAAATAAAAAGAATCTGGGAATGAAAGAATGAATATATCAAAAGAATCTTGGGATAAAAGAATAAATAAATAAAACGATACTTATAATAAAAGAATAGATAAATAAAAGGAATCTTGGAATGAAAGAAAAAATGAATAAAAAAATCTTGGAATGAAAGAATAAATACATAAAAGAAATCTTGGAATAAATAAATAAATAAATAAATAAATAAATGGAATCTTGGAATGAAAGAATAACTGAATAAATGAAATCTTGGAATAGAAGAATAACTAAATAAAAGAAATCTTTGAATGAAAGAATGACTAAATAAAAAAAATCTTGGAATGAAAGAATAAATAGATAAAAGGAATCTTGGAATGAAAGAATAACTGAATGAAAGCAATCTTGGAATGAAAGAATGAATAAATAAAAGGTATCTTGGAATGAAAGAATAACTTTATAACAGAAATCTTGGAATAAGAGAATAACTAAATAAAACAAAACTTATAATGAAAGAATAAATAAATAAATAAATAAAAGGAATCTTTAAATGAAAGAATAAATAAATAGAAGGTATCTTGGAATGAAAGAATGACCAAATATACGGAATCTTCGAATGAAAAAATAACCAAATAAAACAGGTCTTAAAATCAAAAAGTAACTAACCTCCAATTATTTGTGTTATTGTTGTTTTGTTTTATTAATAATTCATTTCAGCCTTAATCATTTTTATCTCAGTTAACCTGAAACTTCCTCTCCGACGATATCGAGCTATATTTCATTACGAACTTGTTATGTATAATTTACTAAATTTGTGGGATTGAATAATAAATTAAAGGGATAATAAAATAATAAAAATGAAACCAGATTTTAAAAAATTAAAAGATAAAAAATAAATAATTTCCCAAGAAGTTTCTATCAGGAAGAACTATCAGAAGATGCTCGGAAAAAGAAAAGGCTTCCAACCGCAAGAAAAGAAACTCTGAGAGAAAGAATTCAGATTTCGGCTAAGAAGACAGCGATTTTCTTTTTTTTTCTTTTTTTTTTTTTGTTCAGGAAGGTTTTCCCCCTGCAAGAATTTGTTGCAAACTTTCGTGGTAATAATCATCATCATCATCATGTCGCGCTGGTAGCACGGATATCCCTGACCCTCTCTCGCCACTCCTCCCTATCGTTCATCGCCCTAGGCAGGTCTTCAGGACGACATCCCGTATCCTCACATAGCTGCTGAATGTATGTTCGTGCTGGTCGTCCTGCTTTTGCACGGCCATGTGTGGGGGTCCATAAGAATACATCATTTATGAGTTCGTCCCTGCTTCTCCAGCAATGTCCTGCATGTCTGGTTTGTCTAACTTGAATAGTTTTCGTGATAGGAGGCAGGTGGCCGTACAGTTGGTGTCTTGTGGGGTGTTGCCGCCAGGACTTGTTCAAGATTGCACGCAGCATTCTTGTGTAATTGCCGTCTAGCCTCTTCTCGAGCCGTTTTGTTAGCGCCCATGTAGTGCACCCATATAGCAGTATCGATGTGACCGCTGCCTGGAAGAAACTGCGTACGAGTCTTTGTCTCTCCTTCATTCAGTCAGTCGATTACAGCTAATGCGACCAACAAAAGAAAACACGTATTTGAATTTGAAAGAAGAGATAACCAACTTCTAACCATTAACACCCATAAAACCCCCAAACCCATAAATTCACGCAACCCAAGTGCAGATTTATGCATTACCCAGACTTACATAAGCCACTACCATCAATACTTGTAAAATCTACAATACTCTTTCTTTGTTAATAATACTCAAAAGAAAGACAGAACAAAACGCATCAAATTTCTTGACATTTTAGCGAGTTGGACGTCTGGGCAACTCCTAGAAGAAAAGCTTTCAATATTGAAATGTCAACAACGCGAATTTCGTTGTGGACACTTCACGAATGCCAGGATCTCATAGTTTTATTTACAGACGACAAAATATAAAACCAACCTTCTTAACAGAAGGTTACCACTTTATTTTGACCGTTGCATAGCCGTTTGGATATGTATTATGTAAACGTCAACACGGCTAAGTTGAACCCATTTCGTAGAGAGCAGCTGACACTGTCGAAGTTTAAGAGGACTTGATAAATGGACGATGGCTAATACACTTACAGAAGGTGTAATTATTCACCAAAGATATCACGTGGCTCCCAGGTCAAAACCCATACTGACACAATACACCTACCGCCTAAACATGCCCTCAGTACGATATCTGGATTTATATTCATTGTCGTTCTCCTCCGTCTCTTCTTCACCTGTCTTCAACTTCATTGACTGACTCGCCCAAGCACACACACACTGGATTTTGAATTACATGGATATTGAAGAAAGAAAATCCTAAAATAGAATCGTTCCCACCATCGGCTGACTTGGCATTGGATATATATATATATATATATATATAACGCGAAAATATTTATCAATGAAGGGTGCACAATATCTGGAATGGAGCATATGTGGGCTAAAGTGAGAATTGCGTAGACAGTCAATGGTGCTTGCTAACTGTTAGTTTCTCGTCTTCTCGTCAGATGATTTTACTGGCCAGAATCCCAGAGTTACCAAACGCCACTGACTCTGTGTCAACGCTATTCGCACACACATACACACACACACACACACACACATATACTTACATACACAAATATATATATAAAATCTAGTCGGCTGGAGTTGCAGAATGCACCGACTGCATCTCTTCAGATGGATAAGATTCCCTCAATGAGTGTCCTAAACAATCTGATGGTGAGGCTCCCCTAACGCAGGAGCTTTCGGGAATGCAGAGTACCCCTTTATTGCC
The DNA here is from genome assembly GCA_963585895.1 of Sepioteuthis lessoniana. Lineage (NCBI taxonomy): Eukaryota > Metazoa > Mollusca > Cephalopoda > Myopsida > Loliginidae > Sepioteuthis > Sepioteuthis lessoniana. The sequence continues at coordinate 77,599,322 of OY757923.1, read as the reverse complement.
AATCATTCCCAGGTATACTCAGGCTCGTAGTAGTAGCACCTGATATGGGTCAAATAGAATTAAACTGAGGGCTTATGCTAAACTGAATTGTTTGCCATAGAACTGTTTTGACATTTAAACTGCATACTTATGCTAAAGTGAATTATTTGAAATAGAAAAATTTTGACATCTCGCTGTGCGTAAATAAACATCTGATGTTTAATTGGATTGTTACTGTTACATAGCAATACTTGAAATCATTTTACTTTGTTGACTAAACTGAATAGCTTGAAATGGAACTGTTTTTAACATTTCTAAATGGAACTGTTTTTGACATTTCTAAAATCATTTTGGGTTTTGATCCTCAAAATTTTTCGCGGCAAGTCAAATATTGTCGTCTGCGAAGTATCGCGAAATTTCAAAACGAGTGCAAAAGCGCCGGTTGCTTAATCACTGCTAAAATACAGATACAGAAATTATGGCATCTTGAGCCTAACTTTTTGCACAAAATTAACTTTTTTTTAGTATGGAGATCAGTTGAGGTTCTATCTATCTATCTATCTAATACTGTATCCCTTGCAGAGGGCTTAGACCATCGCCTTCAAACGTGGTGTCTTAGGTATGACACTAAATTGTATCAGATAGTGTACTTATGCTAAACTGAATTGTTTGAAATAGAACTGTTTATACGTATAAAAATGGATTTGGCATAAAATAACCTACAATGGTTGGTATGCCATAAAATCAAACCAAACTAAACATAGATATACTACAAAAATTCTCATTTTTTTTGTAAATATAACTCTGCAAAAACAGCGAGATTTTTTAGAAGAATATTACACTTTAAATGATATAACTTAGATAATAAAGTAATTTCCATTCAGTTGCATCTAATTTATTGATGAATATTAACGGCATATCAACAATTCTAAGGTTATTTTATGCCTAGAGGTTAGAGAGTCGCCTTCTATGTACATTTATATCTACATTTTTGTGTAATTTAAGAGCTTTTTGTGTATGGGTTTTTTTTTGGGGGGGGTCTTTCTTTTTCTTTTTCTTTTTTGTACACAGTTATGCGATGTCAAGTATTCCTATTTAATATAATAATTTTCACACTTATAGAGTTTGAAACTAACCAATTAGAAGAATCCTTTCTAAGTGATAGAACATATCTATTTGAGCCATAGATAGGACCCTCACCGGTTCTAATATTCCGAGTCAGCGTGAGCCAGACAGTTATTGTAACGAAGAGGTACTTCACACACACTTTCAGATCACCAGAACAAAAGCTTCTCCATCTGATACAATTTAGTGTCATACTTTGAAGGCGATGGTCTTAGCCCTCTGCAAGGGATACAGTATTAGATAGATAGATAGATAGATAGATAGCCTCAACCGATTTCCATACTAAAAAAGTTAATTTTGTGCAAAAAGTTAGGCTCAAGATGCCATAATTTTTGTATCTGTATTTTAGAAGTGATTAAGCAACCGGCGCTTTCGCACTCGTTTTGAAATTTCGAGATACTTCGCAGACGACAATATTTGACTTGCCGCGAAAGATTTGAAGGATCACAACCCAAAATAATTTTAGAAATCCCTTCAAAAATATTCAAAATACAATTTCTTAGCCAATTCGATTCATCAATAAATCATCGACTTCTTTTAGTTAATTTCGAGCTTACCCAAATAGTATAAATAAGCGAAAAAATAAGTATTTCTTCAGTAAGTATGGAATTGTCTATACTTACTCACTTATTACTTAGATAACTTTCGGTTTAATTCTTTTCAGTGAAAACCAACATTTTCTTTCAAGAATGCATTTAAACTGAATCCTGGTTATCAATCATATATGTTAGTTCTAACCTAAACCTGTTTCTCCAACAACAAAAAAAATCTCGCTTGCTGCTTGATTTATTTAGCTTACGGACTTACATTATCGAATTAATGTCCTTCTCTAACTTCCTTTATTCTAAGTAAATAATTACAGCTATACTTCATTAATATCTACGCCCTAGCTAACATTATCTTTGCTCTTAAGAAAATATTTTGTATATTTGTTTTTCAGCAAACTTTTAGCTCAATTTCAAAAAATAAAAAAGATTTGTAACTCGGATTTTTATTCATTCATTTTCTTCTTTAACAATATATATATATATATATATATATATATATATATATATATATATATATATATATATATATATATATATATATATATATATATATATATATATATATATATATATATATATATATATATATATATATATATATATATATATATATATATATATATATATATATATATATATATATATATATATATATATATATATATATATATATATATATATATATATATATATATATATATATATATATATATATATATATATATATATATATATATATATATATATATATATATATATATATATATATAGAGAGAGAGAGAGAGAGGTCTGGAACTCTGGAACTCAGTCTAGCGTAAAGTTGGACGGGTTTCGATCCCGGCTTCGAGCGTCCTGCGTGTCTAGCCACACTGAAAAGTTCTGTCAGAACTTTTCAGTGTGGCTTTACGCTAGACTAAGTTCCAGACCTCTCTATATATATTTTTTCTCAAGAAGAATATATATATATATATATATATATATATATATATATATATATATATATATATATATATATATATATATATATATATATATATATATATATATATATATATATATATATATATATATATATATATATATATATATATATATATATATATATATATATATATATATATATATATATATATATATATATATATATATATATATATATATATAATATATATATATATATATATATATATATATATATATATATTCCTCATTTACGCTGAGAATGACGATGGCTTGGGGGTAAGGAATCCGACTGACGTAAAATCAGCCAGGTTTCGTTCCCAGCTTGAAACATCTCGAGGGAATTGCAACACAGAAGAGTTGTGATATAACGAAATATCGTCATCCACAAACAGACTGTTTCGTTGTATATATATATATATATGCTCACTCACACGTTATAGATGGCGATACGACCAAATATTAAAAGTGATTGCAGAGATAATCTCTACAGCCATCAGTACAAATAAATTAAACCCAATAAAACATTGAGCTGAAGCTAGCACGAAATGTAATGAAAAGAAAAACTCTATACCACATATTCAGTTTCCATGGGAGAAACAAACTGAAAAAATGCACCAGAGAAAGAAAATGAAATACAACGAACTATTCATGCAATGTCGAAGTCACGGATTGAAAGTATTTTGCCTGATAATAGAAATTGGCACAAGGGGATTTACAGCAAAATCCCTTTACAAGGTTCTATTAGACATCGATTTAGTGGAGCCCTTGAAAAAGAAAAGCAATTGAAACCATTCCTGATATTGCTGAACGAACTGCAAAATGGCTGTGAATAAAACGACGTAGAACATGGGCAAGCAAGCAACATCTTCAACAAAACCACGTTTTGTTTTCCATTTAGAAAATAACTTCTATTTTCTTATCCTCTTTTCAATTTGTGATTTGCAAAAATTGATAGTTGTAATTGCTATGTAGATAATGTAAAGTATAAACTTTTTTATTGTTTGTTTGTTTGGTTCGTTCGTTCGTTCGTTCGTTCGTTTTATGGCATATCAACCATTGTAGGTTATTTAATGCCAAATCCTCTTTATACGTATGCATTAAGTATATGATTTCTAAACACCTTTTGTTGGTAACATTTTAAATGAGCCTAAGCTCATTTTTTGCGCTGTTAAATGGTTTCAAGTATTGTTATTTAACACTAATGTCTATTTCAAACAATTCTGTTAAGCATCTCAAAGTTAAATGGTTCCAAGTATTGCTATATATCCCTAACAATTCAATTAAACATCAGTCATTTTTTTAAACACAGTTAAATGATTAAACAGTTCTATTTTAAGCAATTTAGTTTAGCATAAGTCAATCGTTTGCACACAGTTTAAATGTCAAAGTACACAGTTTAAATGTTAAACAGTTCGATTTGACCTATAAATAGGACCCTATCAGGTGCTACCACTCCGGACCAGAGTGGATTTGGGAGCGATGACAATGAAGGGGTTCTTACTCTGCATTCCTCAAAGTTTCAGCATTACTGGAGCCTCACCATCAGATTGTTTTGTGTCATACACAGGACACTCGTTGTGGGAGTCTTACTCCTCTGCAGAGAAGAAGTCGGTGTATTCAACAGCCCCAGCCCCATTTTTTACTGTTAAAATGTGTAAGTTAATTCACTTTCAAGACCCTTTTAAGCATTATATACACATATCTAATTTCAAAATCATATCATTTCAATGTTGTTTTAAAATGTATATTATCTTTATATCCGACGATTATTTTTCTTGTTTGTTTGTAAATGATCGAAGTCTTCGTTTTTATTGTTACCTTTTTTGCTTCAGTTTTATTTTAAAGGTTAATTCTTTTTATTTGGGTTGCCAACAATAATCAAGGATGAAAATAAAAAAAGCGGGGAGTTTTAACAGGTTTAGTATAACCGTAAACGCTCATTGTCCAATAACATCCTTTCACTTTCGTAGTAAGCTACAAAAATTTATCTGTCTTAAAATCACATTATTAAAAATCGCAATGAGTCAATATTTCAACAAATTATTTTGTAATTAACCCATATTAATCCATATTTCTGTTTTTAAACATAATCATGTACAAATAACAGATATATATTTCAGTTATTATCAACAAAAGTGCATATACAATTTTCAGTCATCTACAATTCTTATTTAATTTAGAAGTCATTTGCTTTTTTTTTTTGTTTTTTGTAGTTTTTCTTTTTGTTTTGCTTTGTTTGTTTGTTTGGTTGGTTGGTTTTTTGGGGTTTTTTTTGGTTTTGTTTTTTGTTTTTGTAAGGAATACTCGATTTGCCTGGAACTCCATGATCCGCCAATGAAAAAAAGAAAAAAATGCCAACCTCTCGTTGACCGGTTTATATAAACAATCCTGCGTGCTGAGGAGATGCTCGTGGTGAAATGGTTATTGGTTTGATTTGGTTTGTTCTGGTTTTATGACATATCATCTATTGTAGGTTATTTAATACCAAATCCATTTTTATACATAAAAACATTTCTATTTCAAACAATTCAGTTTAGCATAAGCACGCAGTTTAAAGGTCAAAAACAGTTCTATTTCAAACTATTCAGTTTATTCAACAAAATAAAACGATTCCAAGTATTGCTATGTATCACGACCAATTCAATAAAGTATTAGTCATTCATTTACAGACAGTTAAATGTCAGAACAGTTCTATTTCAAACAATTCAGTTTAGCATAAGTACACAGTTTAGGTCTATTTGACCCATAGATAGGACCCTATCAGATGCTACCACTCCGAGCCAGAGTGCAGCAGGGAGCGATGGCAATGAAGTGGTACTCTGCATTCCCCTAGAGCCTTACCATCAGATTGTTTCGTGCTATATCCAAGACACTCGTTTGGGGGGAGTCTTACCCCTTTGAAGAGAAACAGTCGGTGTATTTTGCAGCTCCAGCCGATTGAGCCAGTAATGATTATCGTCCCAGGAAATGGACACGGCGACAAGAGTTCAAATCTTGGATAAGGCTTGCTACATTTCACATAGCACTAATACTCTTAGAAAAAATATGAATCCAATTATACTCCCTCCTGCAATGGATATATAGTAGAGCAGTTCTTTAGCTTCGGTTAGGCAACCAGTCTAGGAGAAGGAAAACTCTGAGTTTAAACCCGTGTAACTCCGCTTAAAAATTGACCTTGTGTCACATCCTGCCTATGCAGGGGGGTCGGGTAAATACATACCCTGCGTGCTGATTGGCATCTTCAGTAGGCAATTCAGAGCGCGGAAACTTTAGCAATACTTGAAAAGGCCGAAATGTTCTTCGCCGCCAACAAAAATGGTTAGCCGGGACGCCTTGAGTGGTGTAATAGTTAGTAAACTAGAGTAGCAAACCTTCACGAGTAAATTGGATTCTCACGGGGAGCCCCATTCTTACGACCTTGTGCTTCATCTAAGCAGAAAGCTTAGTAAATTACTAAAAATGCTTAAGTTATCAATATTGTTAACCTTAAAAACTAGGGAAAATAGCCATATAAGATTAAATATCAAAACTATGATTAAGATTTTTTAAAAAGCATAATTTGACTAATTCTAAGTTAAAACTTGAAGTTTATCAGCTTATATATGAATCTTATCTATAAGTGTGGCTCTGTTGATGCGAAAAAAAAAACAACCACGCAAAGATTATCATGACTCTTTGTCAGGGAACTCCGTACTGTCCGCACGACTTAATTATACATATGTGTGTGTGTGTGTGTGTGTGTGTGTGTGTGTATGTGTGTGTGTGTGTGTGTGTGTTTGGTGAATAACCGAGCAAATGAGTTTCTTATTAGATGGGTTTCAAATCAGCTGTGTCTGACCGGCTAGTTTATTTGTTTATATATGCATTTACCCACCTGCTCCGCCACGAGCATGGATTTTTTAGTAGAATTTAACAGAATTGAATTCAGCGTTGTCATTCTCCTAGACCGGTTTCCATTCCAAGGTTAGAACCCAGTATAGCCAACTATTCACCCATAGCTTTCCCAAGGGTATTAATGCTATGAAAAAATGCAAACAGCCTCATTCAGGATTTGAATTCGCTTCACTGTTTACATTTTCTAGGATGGTAACCATTATGCCACAAACACCTTATTTGTTTTTATCGATGTTTGTGATTGTCAATTTTTTCAAGGCAAGGTAATTAAATTTCACATTAAATCCAAAGGGCACAGGCGTTTTGAAGCGTTTTATCCAGTCATCTTCTTTTTCTAAAACTGATTTTGTTTATATCTGTTACAATTCTTCCTATGATGGTGAATTTTGAATGTCCTTTAAAATCCTTTAAAATCGTGACCGTTTAAGCGGAAGTGTTGTTCTACTAATATCAATCCATAGATGTGATTCTGTCTTTTGCTTTTTCGTCTAAAGTAAAATTTCCATTCTGACTTTGTTTTGCTTTGCAATTTGATTCGTGGTAAATTTTTAAAGTATTCTTAGTTGTGAAACTAATCAATAAGTTGATTGATTGATTTGAGATGTTTGCAACACACATTATTGTGGTTTTGTTTGATTGGGTTTTATGGTGTACCAACTATTCTAGGTTATTTAATTCCAAATCCTGTTTATACATATATTAAACATATATGATTCGTAAACACATTTTGCTGATAACATTTTTAAACGATCTTGAGCTCTTTTTTTTTTGCATGCAGTTATATGGTTTCAAGTATTTCTATTTACTACCAATCATTTGCCAGCGCATAGCTAAATGCTATATAACAGCCACGGTTTAACATCAATCACTTGTTTGCTCATAGTTTGTTCGTAATTTCATTTCTAAATGAGCTAGAACTAATTTGTTTGGACTTTATTATTGCTATTGTTTCTACACAGTAAAAGGGTTTCAATTATTGCTTAACACTTTTGTTTGCACTGAGTGAAGTGGTTACAAGTATTACTATTTAACACTAATTATTCTATTCAATACTATTCATTCATTTCCACTCAGACAAATGGTTCCAAATATTGCTTGCCCAGTCGGCTGGGACTGTAGAATACGCCGACTGCAATTCTGCAGAGGGGTGAGACCCCACCCCCGCTGCCAACGAGTGTCCTAAACAATCTGATGGTGAGGTTCCAGTGATGCTGGAGCTTTGGGGAATGTGGAGTACCCCTTCATTGCCATTGCTCCCAGGTCCACTCTGGCCCGGAATGGTAGAACCTGATAGGGCACTATCTACGGGTTGAATAGAACTAACTGCATACTTATGCTAAACTGAATTATTTGAATAAGAACTGTTTGACTGAGCCCTCGACAAAGATTCAGTCCGTGTATTCAACGGCTAGATTTTATTGCGGACTTCAAATGAATTACTTTATTATTTAGTGTGTTGTTGCTTTCCATCATTTCTCTGAGGTTATTTGCTCGACCATTAGTCAGTATGCTTGGTTCTTGAAAAATATCTTTTAAGTTGAGGTTTACTTTCAAAATATGCTCTAGTGGTGGGAGTGTATTGTTCAATGTTGTTGCAAGAGGGACACAATTCAGCTTCCCTTTCAGTTTTAGCTTTAGGGTATCCTGCCTAGGATTAGAAATGGCTTTTGTTATCTGGTTTTCTATTAACATACGGGAATATCCTCGCTGTTTTAGTTAACAGCTCTAACCTAAAACTAAAATTGCTGTTTTAGTTTTTTGCTTCGTCTTTTTAGTTCGTTATTGTCTATACAGATTCTTATATTTTTTTACTTTTTCGCGCCAAGACCACCCACGAGTAATCCACACAAAGAAATGACTTTCAGACAATTTGATGCCGTCCAAAGATGCTGAAGATAAAATCGTTTTGATTCGGATATCTATCTACAAACACACAGACACACAGACATCAATATATATACATATATGTATATATAAAATTATTTTATAATTTGCTTGAAGCATGGCAAAAATTATTTCATTTTATTGTCTTATATTTGTTTAGAGGGCGATTGCAATGCAAAATCACTAATCGGGTCTAATCAATTTCGAAAAAACTTCATCATCACAGACTTTTTTTTTATATGAACTCGGTGTTATATATCCATTTTTTGAGGGAGGGGGACTTTGAAAAAAACCTTCAAAAACATTTGAACATACAACACTGAGTTCATATCAAAAACAGTCTCTGATGATGAAGTTTTTACTTCGAAATTAATAAAACCCAATTAATTATTTTGCATTGCAATAGCCCTCTAAACAAATACAATTATATATATATATATATATATATATATATATATATATATATCAGGGGCGGAGATGGGACTAGTGCTACTCGTGCCCGGCACGACTAATAACTCGGTCAATGTTATTCAAAATGGATTAAAAATCGTCCATTAATTTCAAGCAAACATACTTAGTCTGATCTCAGTTAAATTACGTATCTATTCAAGTTTCGATAACTAAGTAGCCAAAAGTTCATAAATATATCTGGGAATAATACAACGATGCTGTTTTGAACGGATGGTCTTTGTCCGACCACCGTCAGATCCATTGAACATCCCATAAAATCGGCTATAATGTTGAACACGCGTAATCCGTGCCAAGCACAAGACCCTTATAATAACAGTAATGTTAGAGAAATCCGCTTTTGGCTGTAGCCAATAGCAAAAGCAACTCAAAATACCATGCTCAAAAATTTAGCACAATGTGACTGCTGACAGCTGTCTTGGGAAGAGGGAGAGGGACCGAGAGAGAGAGAGAGAGAGAGAGAAAGAGAGGGGGGATAGCAGATTATAGCCGTCACCGACGTCATCATCATCGCAATGGTAAATGTCTTAATTCGTTTTTTCACTAACAGATCTCTATTTCTTTAATGAATGTTGCATATATTACATTCTGTAAGTAAAATTTGTTTATTTGAATACATTTTCAACAAATAATCTTTGTCATCAATTTTTTTATTCTAATAAACATATTTTTCTCGTCATAGTAATGAAAATCTTCTCTTTTCTTCTATACTTTTAAAAGGAAAAAAATTATCTTATCTACTGTATTAACAAGACTACAAATTATATAGTATCTTGATTGTTTACAAAAAAACCACCATGCAAGGTACGTTAGTCAATCTGTGCTATACTATGGAGAATCACGCAATAGCAACTATGATGATTTACTTTGGGTCCACGGACCACGGGTTGGGAACTGAAGTTGACAGAGGGGGGGGGCTCGAGTAGCAAAAATAGGCTAGAGTCGCCACTGATATATATATATATATATAAATGCAGATTATTGTGCCACAGATCCATAATGATGTCTTTGTGCTGTGCTCAGATATGCCTGGCAAATACTTAACACATTGACTTTAAACTGATCTCCAGATTTCTTCTCCAAAGTAACAGCCGGTATTTCCAGTGAACATTTTTTTAGTTTGATTCACGCTAAGCAAGGTCAAACTGACCTCTACCCAGCAAAGGGTTACGATGATATGACAATAAAATATAGTAAATGAATATAAAGAGTTCTAGGGGAATGAGGGTTGAATGAAAATGACCATATACATAAATAAAAATTGGCTGGTTGGTTGGTTGGTTTTACGGCATGTCAATTATTATTGGGCTATTTAATGCCAAAGTTAGTCATCTTTTTCTTTTCTTTTTTTTCCTTCTTTTTTAAGGAATTTTATGGCTTCATGTAACTGTCCCAATTTTGTAATAATACCAATTTGTAAACAACTATAGCTTCAAGTAGATAATCTAAGCATACATAATTTGCACTCAATTATATAGATTCACATATTCTTGTCTAATAGAAATGATTTGCAAACAATTATATGATCTCAAGTAACTATTCCTATCTAATAAGAATAACCATTTGTTTGAACACAGTTGTATGGTTTCAAATAGATCTACTTGAAAATAATTTGTACTAGATAGGGCTCTTCAGCCATATAAATCTATGCAAATTATTAGTATTAGATAAGAATACTTGCAACCATATAACTGAAGGCAATTTATTTGTCTAAATTTCTGAGATGAAGCTTTATAATTTTTATCACGAAGAATTTTTAGTCAACTGTCTTCATCTTCATTGTTATACTCAAAACGTTTCGGCCGATATGTTCTTCATGCTTTATGTCGAACTCGGGAGCCTAGACAGAATTAACAGATTTGGGACAGTTTACCCGCGTGGATTAAATTAAGGGATCAGCTTGAGGTAGTGTTGCCTACCGAGTTCCATATGAAACACCTGAAGAAGCCCGAAGCATACATCGACTGAAATGTTGAGAGTATAACAATGAAGTAAAAGACAACAGTCTGAATATTGTAAGTGATGTAACTGTCCACAATGATTGTTAAAAACAATCATTATTATTTCATTGAAACTATGTAATTCTTTGTGAAAAAGATTGACGTCGGCATTTGATAATCCAACAAGGGTTAAAACCAACCAACTCATTAAACTTTGTACAAATGAATATTTTAGAAAATTGTGCTATTTGATACTCATAAGCAATTTTTCTTCCTCTCATTTCCCTGTGAAATGGGGGGATTTCACAGGGAAATGAGAGGAAGAAAAATTGCTCAGCATGACAACCGGAAGAACCTATGACATGTTACTGGAAGAGGAGATGAACACCAACAAGTAGCCCTACTGTTTCCCTGAGAGATGCAAGAAAGAAGAATTGCTCAGCGAGACAACCAGAAGAACCTGTCACATTTTACTCAGAGAGGAGATGAACACCAACAGATAACTCTCCTGTTTCCCGAAGAGATACGAAGAAGAAGAATTGTTCAGCAAGACAACCGGAAGAACCTATCACATGCTACTTGAAGAGGTTATTGACCACCAACAAGTAACCCTCCCGTTTTCATAAAAAATGCGAGGAAGAAGAATTGCTCAGCAAGACAACCGGAAGAACTTGTCACATGATAAGATGAACACCAAAAAGTAATCCTCCCGTGAGAAATGGGAGTAAGAAGAATTGCTCTGCAAAACAACTGAAAAAAAACGTCACATGCTACTTAGAGAGGAGATAAACACCAACAAGTAACCCTCCCGTTTCCCTGAGAGATGAGAAAAGGTATATTACTCGACATGAAGACTTGATTTTGTTCGGTTTTGCTTTCTTTGTTTACTGGTATATGAACCTTTGTGGGTTATTTAATGCCAAGGTCATCCTTGTAGAAGAACAGTTCTGGTACTATTTAAACAATAGCTGGCGGGTAAGTGAAGTCATACCGTTCCCAAGGGTATTAGTCTAAAAGTGAACGTAATAGCAAGACTAGAGTCCAAATTCGCTTACTACGATGTCACAGACCAGTAAGTTAACCATTACGCCACGGTGGTGTCCTTGTCGTGTAATGGTAAAAAGCGCTGAACTGCGGAATCGTAGTAAGTAGATTCGAGCTCAAGTCGCACTATTACGTTCACGTTCGGACAAATACCCTTGGGAAAGGTGTAAACCCTCATATCTTTCCAGCTATGAGTTAAACTACACCACTACTGTTCTTCTAGAATAATATCTTTTGCATTAAATAACCAACGAAGGTTGATATGCCATTAAACAAGGAAACCAAACCATTACGCCACGGGAACTCTACCGTGGAGACCTGAGGAAGATTATGGAACGATGCAACCACAAAAGGAAAAACCTGGCCAGTGGTACATAGCATTAAAGTATCTTCCGTTCGGTCTTCACCGAGTCGAACACAGGGAGATTTTGAGGTGCGTTGTCTATACTGAAAAATAACGCATTTGGATCTTCTGAAAATGTAAAAATGGCAAAAGAAAAATCAATACAGACAAGTTTGTCGTGGATAAAACTCAGCCTGAAGAATTTGATCCTAAGAGAAAACATTTATAAACTTAAAACCGGAAGAAAAAAACTTACCTTTTCTTTGGGAGTTCTCTCTTCAACGATACCACACGCCGGGGTGAAATGAGAATTTTTCGCCGGTTTTTAAGTCCAGTGCAATCAGATCCGCGCCTCGATTCGGCATCATATGTATTAAGGCGCAAAAAGTTTTTAGAGTCGTGCTCCGAAGATTCGTGACCAACAACTTTCTGACCAAGAGCAGAATCCGATTGGCTACGTTCTTCCTTCATAAAAATATTATTGTCTTCTTTCTCTTTGTCTTCAGGAGTCGGTGGAGTGACCATTGCTTTGACCATTTCACCTTTGCTGTTGGTAAAGAAGGGCTCGTCCAGCGAGACGTTGACATATTTGGTGGTCGTTTTAACGGAGATCTGGTCGTCATTCTGACCAATTAGAAATTGTTTCTGCACGTGATTGATATGTTCGTCCTTGACGTCTGCGGTCTTAGAGACAGAAAGCGACAACTTGTCGTAATCAGTGACCATGGGAAATAGTGTGTTTTCCGACCGTCGCTTTTTTAAATTTGGAGGAACTTCCTCTTTCGGGGACTCTGAAAGAAATTCACTACTTAAATCTGTCGACTGTTTTATTTTTTCCTCTGTTGGGTAAATAAATGACTGTATCCTCTTGTCATTTTCCGATAGTTCTTCACACTTTTTCTCGGGTGTAAATTCTGATTGGTCTATCTCTTTAACTTCAGAATTCTCACAAAAATTCTTTTTCTGACCACGCCCTTCTGAATCAGAAACAGCCGAAAGGGAGTAAGTATCCTCAAACCCACGTTCTAAATTTACAACTTTTGAAAGGGACCGAACTTTATCCTTCTCCGCGCTATTTTTGCTTTCAGAATTATTAGATGTTTTCACTTTTGTGGTCCGACGAGTGCCCAGTTTTTTCCCTTCGGACAATTGACTACTACTGGTCAACGGGAACGAGAGCTGCGTTTTTTTCTTCCATTCCTCTTGGAGGTTTTTTTTCCTGTCCTTGTTCATACGACCCATGACAGAATCATCGGAAATCGAACCCCCCAATTCATAGAATTTAATCTTCGCCATAACCATATTTCTCTGACGCATCTCCACACTTTTAGCCGGTGATATATCAGTGGTACATGCTTCTCTGGAAACACCTAACTGACACGTTTGATCAACTCTCCGGTAGGTGGCGCCAGCTCCACTTTTGATCTTGCCTCCGTTAGCAGGAGCCCCACGTCCAAAAGAAACATTAGAGGGAGCCACTTTTCTCATGAACACAGAAGTTGTTTTGGCAACGTAAGTTTTAGCACTATCATTAAACTGTTCTGCAATTCTTTTTTTCGGATCAGTATTTGCAGTCGCTTCTCTTTGCCTGACAAGAGTTCGATTGGGGGTGGATTTTCCTGCTGGGCCCTTGGCCCCAAATTCAGAACTGGTGATCTTGATATCCGGCAATAGGCTTGTGGCTACTGTATCGGTCAAATGACCCAGGGATTCTTTCACCGATTTGTAACTGCCAGGAGATTTAAGGGGACTGCTTGTAATGGCGCTCGACCTAAAAAGAGTTGGCCTCGTCCTCGTTGTCGTCAGAGGTAAGTTCTTCGCGCTGGAATCAGTCTCTTTTCTTGTCGGACTCGTGGGGTTTTTTCGTAATGGAAACATCATTATTTTATATAATAATAATAATAATAATAATAATGATAATTTTTCTTGGTTTCTTTTCTTCTTGATTTCTCTTCCTCTCTGTCTCTTGGGCCAGTGTGTGATAGTGAGTTTGTTTTAAAGGGGCTGATTATATTTACGTCTTACACTCACCGGGTAAGCCTTGATTGCAAGTATACAAAACGAAGAAAAATAACAGAGTAGTTTCAAGTGAATTGGTTAATATGAAGCTATGAAGATTAATTAGTATTTACATCTTTGAAACAACTGGTTAAAAAGCAAAAGGAATCATACTTTTTCAATCTTGCTGTTTCTCTCTCTCTCTCACTCTCTCTCTCAACCAATATATATGTATGTGTGTGTGTGTGTGTTTGTGAGTAATTGAAAAAAATTCGATCTCTAATATTGGAGTAACTTTAGCTTACGAGCGATTTTGTGAATATTACGCACCTTTTAGGGGGTTAGGGGGATTCTATCTATTGGTTGTCAGCTTAATTTATTAAACTTTGTTCTTGTTTTTTGTTAGTTTCTTTCTTACTTACAGACTTTCTTTTGTTTGTTTTTTCTTTGTTTTTTGCTTTGTTGTGTTTTTGTCTAGTTTTTTGTTTTTTTTTGTTCTTTTTTCTTTTTGCTTTTTAATCTTTTGTTTTCTTTTATTTTGGTATTTGTTTGGTGTTGTTGTTTTTGGCGGGAGAGTTTTTTTTTTTTACGATGTCATTTATTGGTAAAGATTATCAAAGAAAAAAGGTAATCTAAACTTTTTTAATTTCCAAATCAAAAATAGTGTTTATGATAATTAGTTAGCGAAACTATTTTTATAAAAACTACTCCAAAGAGTCAGGATAATTTAAGTATGTGTCGAAGTTTACGTTTTCTATTTTTTCTTTTTTTTCTTTTTTTAAAGTTTTCTCGACTCCACGAAGTATATCGCTGTTGGCTTTTGAAAAGATAATCAAAGGAAGAGGGAAAAGAAAAAAAGCAATATGTCTTTTATTTGTGACCTATTTATTTTTGTCAATAAATTTTCCCTTCCGTCTATTTCAGGTCAGTAACTTTTCACTTACGTCTATATCCGGTCAGTAACATTTCAAATCTGTCTACTTCCGGTCGATAACATTTTCCTCCAGTTTGTTTCCGGTCAATAACTTTTCACATCCGTCTATTTCCGGTAAATAACATTTTAAACTTCCGTCTATCATTTTCTGTCAATAACTTTTCATTTCCGTATGTCTATTTCCGGTCAGTAACTTTTCACTTCCATCAATTTCTGGTCAATAAGTTTTTACTCCCGTCTATTTCCGATCAATAACTTTTCACTTCCATCAATTTCCGGTCAATAACTTTTTACTCCCGTCTATTTCCTTACAATAATTTTTCATTTCCGTCTATTTTCACTCAATAACTTTTCACTTCTGTATGTCCATTCCCAATCAACCACTTTTCACTTCCGTCTATCTATTTCCGGTCAATAACTTTTTTGCTTCTGTTTTTCTACTTCTCTTCCGTTAGTCAATATGACAACCAATACTTGAAGAAGGATACATATCTGAAATATTGTGACTTCTTAGGCTCTATATTTCAAAAATACTATGTATGTTTATATTGCAAAAGAAAGTATTTTTGTTGAGATAGATAGATCAAACAAAAATTTCAGCCTCATAAATATTTATAGATAATGCAGACTAGCAACTTCAACCTGTTAAAAAAACTAATTGCTTCAAAAACCTCCGAACCATGACTGAAAGTTGTAAGACTGACGTCAACTCCACAAGATGTGCACAGGGTGTATAATTAGGGTGTTATATGTCGATCAACATTAATATTTATATGAGCGAATGTATACAATATAAGTGTATCCTTGCTTATGTGTGCATCGTTTATATATATATATATATATATATATATATATATATATATATATTATCAATACATATACATATATATATATATATATATATATATATATACCCAATTTGAATGGTATTTGTATTACGTTTATTAATGTACGTGTTATAAAACTAAGAAAGAAACAAAGAAATTAGAGAGAAATATATCTGTTATTTGTTCCTGTATGTTAAATGTATGTTTTATAAACAGTTCTTTGAAAATGTGTCTACGTTTTGTTTAGTTTTCTTCATTTGTTCAGGAATGTCCGTGTTTCGATATCTCTTCATGTATTAATTCTTTACTAAGTTCATGAACTTGTTCAAATAAACGTTCGTCTGTCTGATCTTGGATTATGTATCAATCTTCGTATTTGTTAGAAACTTTCTGAATTAAAATGAACGAGCGAATGTGTGTATGTATGTTCGCAGGAAGCATGTGAGTGTTGAAGGAACGATGGAGCGCATGCGTAAACGCTGAGTATACGTGTGTATTTAACAGCTCACCGGGTTTGCACAGATACTTACCTGGATTGTCGAGGTTTTCTCTCACTTCTTCCTTTTCGGAACGTAAGTCCAAACATAACTTTAAAACCGCATCGTTGATTTCTTTTTTCTTGTTTTTTTTATGTGATGACTGAAAACTTAATTAAAAGTTGGTTTTTAATTGGCGATTTCTCACTTTTGGAAACTCTTTTAAAAGAGCAAAAAGATAGATAAATTGTTGGATCTTGATAGAGAGCTGAAAACGCTGTGGAACATGAAGGTGACGGTGATACTGATTGTAATTCGAGTGCTTAGAATGGTCTTCAAATGCTTGAAAAAGAGATTGGGAGAACTGGAGATCAGAGGAAGAACTGTGAACATCCAAACCGTAACAATGTTAAGACCAGTCAGAATACTTAGAAGAGTCCTGGAAACCAGAGGAAACTTGCTGTCACTCAGACTTCAGTGAAAATCCTACCTTAAAAACTGATGTGGACGAAATATAATAATAATAATAATAATAATAATAATAATAATAATAATAATAATAATAGTACAGTCACCAAAGGATTGGTAAAAGGAATGGATGACTTGGAAATATGAAGACGAGCGGAGACAATCCAAACTACAGCATTGCTGTGACCGGCCAGAATACTGAGAAGTGTCCAGGAGACTTGAGGAGACTTGTGGTCACTGAAACTTCAGTGAAAGACCATCAGCTAATGTGAAAAACTCTCAACGAATAATAATAATGACAATAATAATAATAATCCTTTGATCAAGTGTGATAATTACAGCAAAATCTATTTAATAGATTTTTTCCCGCTAATCTGAAACTGTCGTTTGTTTTTTGTCTTTTTTAATTCATGTGATTATTCCGTGTGATTTTTTTAATGTATATTCCGTTTCCCCTTCTTAAAAGTCGTTACTTGCCAAACTGTTAATTCCAGTGAAATTTTGTTTTCTTTCCCGGTAATTATTCGCCCTTTTTCTTTTCTTTTCTTTTCTTTTCTTTTTTTTTTTTTTTTTCTTAATTTTTTTTTCTTTATCTTGAAATGTATTTTTATTTCCTTTGCGCTGATTTTTTATGTGTACAAACCAAACTAGTTTCAGGTCAGCACGTCAACGTTTTTGTGTAATTATTTCAGATGAATCAAACTGACTTCACGTATCTTTGTCAAAAGCTGTAAGATCAGCCATCAAGATGCGACACATTCGTGCCTTCCACCTTTGTTTCACGTTTTCTTTTCTTTTCTTCCTTTTTGCAGACAGGAATAACCGCAATACATCGGTGTCCACTGCTGGTTTTGAATGAGACGCACGGAAGTAAAGATCTCGTAACACATCTCGTTCGCCATTCTCGCGAGATTTCGCCCTGGAGAGTCTGCGACACCAATGAGTACTGAGGCATTAATTTGCTTTCGACTTCATTTCGCTGTTGGCGGGTATATGGGCATTTATTTTATTTTTTTTTTTTTGTTTAGATATATTGTCTCTCTCTTTTTTTTCTTCCTTTTTTTTACTTTTTAGTTTCGTAACATTGACGAAAAACAAATATTTTCGCTACTTAACGAAATTAATTATGATAGATTTTATTATCTTACTCATTAAAGAGTTTTTCACACCAGTGTTAGCTGATGGTTTTTTACTGGAGTCTGAGTAGCAGCAAGTATCCTCAAATCTCCTGGACACTTCTTAGTATTCTGGCCGATCTCAACATTGCTATAGCTCGAATGGTCTCCTATCGTCTTCTTATTTTCAAGTCCTCCACTCCCTGTACCAATCCTTTGGTGACCGTACCGAATGCGCCAATTACAATTTGGATCACCGTCACTTTTATGCTATTCAGTTTGTTTGTTGTTTTTTTTTTTTCAGTTCTCTAGTAAAGTCTACGTATTAATATTTTTTTCTACTTTCTTTCAGCTTTTCTCTGCGGTCTGTCGGAATGGCAATATATTACTCCTTGTAGAGTTTTTCACACCAACGACAGCTAAAAGTTTTTTCCCTGGTGTCTGAGTGACAGCAAGTCTCTTCAAGTCACCAGGACTCTTCTCAGCCTTCAAGCTAATCTTAATAATCTGAGTGGTCTCTACTCGTCTTTAAATTTCTAAGTCTTCCAGTCCCTTTAACAAGCCTTTAGGGATAGTTCCGAGCGAACCAATTACAATTGGTACCTCCGTCATTTTCAGGTTTCATGGTTTGTTTTTTTATTAGTTCTCTAGTAAAGTTAAGGTATTTATCTCTCTTTTCGTTTTTTTACACTGTGATCTGCTGGGACAAGAAAGTCCACTATTCGACAAGTTTTCTTTTTTCTTTTTCTTTATTTTCTTTTTTATTTAATTTTTTTTTTTTTTTTTTACTATCACTAGGTCTGGTAGTCTAGCCGAGATTAAGTTATCTCTTAGTATCTCAAAATCCCAAAGAAGTTTGTACGTCTCATTCCCCCAGGACGGATTCTGGGTTGTATTTATACCACATGTTCGTATAATCAAATTTCAATTTCTTGCACAATTCCCAGTGGATCGCCTTCCCCATCAATATTATTATTATTATTATTATTATTATTATTCTCCAGGACTCTTCACAATATTCTGATCGATCACAAAAATGCTGTAGTCTGGATTGTTACGATTTGTCCAACGATTTCCAACTATTTCTAACCCCCTTTCCAAGCCTTTAGGGACCGTTCTTAGTACGCCAATTACAACTGGTATCATCGTCACCTTCATGTTCCACAGCTTTCTTAGCTCTCGGGCAAGGTCTAAGTACTTGTCTCTCTATTCGCTTTCTTTGATTTTCACTCTTTTGTCTCCAAGAACAGCAAAGTCCCCTATAAGGCTAATGCTCTTTTTTCTTTTTTTTTTTTTTCTTTTGTTAATTATCACAAAGTCTTGTCTTCTTCCCGGGATAGGGTGATTTGTCAATATCTTAAAATCCCAGAGAATTTTCTGCGTCTCATTCTCCAAGACGAATTCTGGTTTGCACTTATCCCATTTGGTAGTATGATCAAATTTCAATTTCTTGTACAATTCTTAGTGGATCAACTTTTCCATCCAATCGTGTCTGGTCTTATACTTCCTTTGTGCTAGTTTACTACATTCGCTTATTATCGGATTAATGGTTTCGTCTCAATCACCACATAATCAACACATGTTATTCTGTTGAGTATACTTGATTTTTGCTATAACATAATTGGTCTTTATTACATTGTTTTATGCCACTGTTAGAAGAAATTCAGTTTCTCTTTTAAAGTTTCCTTTTGTAGCCATGTCTAGGTCTTCTCGTATGAGATTTCGCCAGTTTGTCGCTTGAAATAATATTAATATTATTAATACTCCTTGAGAGTTTTTCACACCAACGTTAGCTGATGGTCTTTCACTGGAGTTTGAGTGACAGCAAGTCTCCTCAAGTCACCAGGGCTCTTCTCAGTCTTCAAGCCAATCTTAATAATGTTGTAATCTAGATGGTCTCTATTTGTCCTCTGATTTCTAAGCCTTCCTTTACCAGACCTTTGGGAATTGTTCTGAGCGAACCAATTACAATTGGTATCACCGTAACCTTCATGATCCATAGTTTTTTGGGGGTTTTTTTTAGTTCTCTAGTAAGGTTTATGCACTTATCTCTCTTTTTACTTTTTTTTTTTTTATTGTTGTTGGTTATTACAAAGTCTGGTCGTCTGACTGAGATTAGGTGATCTGTTTGTATCTCAAAATACCAGAAAATTTTGTGTATCTCATTCTCCAGGACAGATTCTAAGTTGTGTATATACTATTGGTTCCCAAGGTCAATTTTCAATTTCTTGCACAATTCCTAATAGATCCCCTTCCCCACTCAGTCGTGTCTAGTCTTACACTCTTTTTTGTGTCAATTTACTGCATTCGCTTATTATGAGATAAATCGTTTCGTCTCTATCACCACATAACCTACGTACAGTTGCTATTTTGTTGCGTCTTCTCTTTTTCCTTTTTTTTTTTTTTTTTTTGCTTTAACTTAGTTGGTCCTTATGGTGTTGTTTTGTGCTGCTTTTAGAAGAGATTCAGTTTCTCTTGAAAAGTTTCCTTTCGTAGTCATGTCCAAGTTTACTCGTGTGTGATTTCGCTTTGTTGTCGTTTGAAATCTCTATGAAGTTCTTTTTCCCATTTTTGTTTCCTAGTTATTGTTATTCTGTTGATGCTTGTGTTATCTACGTTGTTCCTAGTCGTTGTGACTTTTCTTTCTGAACTCTTTTTATCTATTATTATTATTATTTGCAGCCCCTAATTACTCTTCAACATTGTTCATCCTATATATGTTGTTATATCTATTATGTTCAAATTGCTTATAACGTCAGCGAGGAATAAAAAAAGTTCCCAACAAATTAATCAAGCCTTCAAGTTGGAAACAAATATTGCGAGATAGGCGTCATCTTCTTGACAGTTACTAAGAGACGGGCAAAAGTATAAACAGAAAAACGTCAGGAAAAGAGAAAAAAAAGGCCACTGGGTAAAAAAAGAGAGAGATTTTAAAGAATAAAAAGATAACTTGTAGAATAACAAGCGAAAAAGAAAAAATAGCAAATTAGACGGCGAGAAAGAAAGAAAGAAAGAAAGAAAGAACTTTGTGCCAAACTTACTTTCGTATGAGAATAAATACGAGGATCAGGGTGTAGTATCTGTACGCTCCTTGAAAAATGTTGTACTAGTCAAAGGAAACATCTTTTTCTTTCTTTTTTTTTTTGCAAAAAAAAAATAAAGCAATAAATTTCATCATAGGATTAAGTTTTCTATGAAATAGAAAATATATTAAATTATTAGTAATAAGACAAAATTAAGAAGGTGCAATACTAATTCCTTTTAGTTTTTATACTGTCCTGCAGGCCAGCATTTGAGCACTTGTGATTTATAAAACGCTTTTTAAAGGATTGTTTATTCTCATCTGTTTATATGCGCGCGCGCGCGCGTGTGTGTGTGTGTGTGTGTGTGTGTGTGTGTGTGTGTGTGTGTGTGCTGACCATAAAAGAATTTTGAATAAAAAGGTTACTTAGCCCAGTCAGCTGGGGGAGTAGAATACGCTGACTACATCTCTGCGGAGAAGTAAGACCCCCTCCCCATTAAAGAGTGTCCTGATATATGACACTTAACAATATGATGGTGAGACTTCAGTCCTGGAGCTTTGGGGAATGTGAAGTACCCCTTCATTGCTACTGCTCCCAGGTCTTCTCTGACCTGGAGTGGTAACACCTGACACGGTACTATCTATGGATCAAATAAGAACTGTTTGACCATTTTAAACTGTGTGCAAACGACTTATGCTGAATTGAATAGTTAGAAATAGAACTGTTTGACTATTTAATTGTGTGTAAACAAATGATATATAACTGAATTGTGACTGTTACATAGCAAAATTTGAAATCAGTTAACTGCGTTCAAACAAATGATTTATAGTAAATAGAATTATTCATGTAAGAAATAATAGAAACCATTTAACTGCTTGCAAAAGAATGAGCTCGAGCTCGTTTAAAAATGTTATCAACAAAATGTGTTTACAAACCATATATACTTAATCTATATGTATAAAGATGATTTGGCATTAAATAACCTACAAGTTTTGATATGCCATAAACTAAACCAAACCAAAAAATGTTACTTTTCTTCAGGACCAATTATGCTAGGGTTTTATTATTTCAAGCTTAACATAAGAGAACCAAATTGGATATTATTGGTAAATTTTTACAAAATTTTTGTACTTGCTTAAGACCAATATTAATCCTGAAAACAGCACCCTACAAAATTGTAGCTATACTGCCACTTACATCCAAGACGAGCAAGACATGCTGGGCACCATTAGAGAAGTAAAGACGAACTCATAAGCAATATTCTCCTATGGACTCCTAAACATACACACACCAGTCTTGGCTGACCAGCAAAAACTTACATTCATCAGCTTTTTGCGGACACAGCATGTCGTTTAGATGACTGGCAAGAGCAATAGCAGGTAGGGACGGATGGCAAGAGAGAATCAAGGGAAGATATGCTATCAGCACGCCTTGATGATATGTATATATATATATATAAATATATATTGCATATTCTACTCTCTCTCTCTATCTCTCTCTCTCTCTTTCTCTCTCTCTCTCTCTCTCTCTCTCTCTCTCTCTCTCTCTCTCTCTATTCCGTTTTTTCTTTTTATCACTACAATACTGTAATTTGGATTGTGTCAATTCGTCCTCCGATTTCCAACATTTCAACCTCCTTTCCAAGCCTTTGAGGACCGTTCCAAGTGTGTCAATTAAAATTGGTATCACTGTCACCCTCATGTTCCACAGCTTTCTTAGTTTTCTGGTTAGATCCAAGTACTTGTTTCTCTTTTTGCTTTCTTTTCTTTTCACTCTGTTGTCCGCAAGAACAGCCATGTCCATTGTATCGTAAATGCTCCTTTTATTTCTTTTTTCTTTGTTTTTTTTTTTTGTTTTTTGTTTTGTTTTGTTTTGTTTTTTGGGGGGGGGGTAATTATCACTAGGTCTGGTTTCTTGCTCAGATTAGGTGATCTGTTTGAAATTTTAAAATCCCAGACAATTTTGCATTTCGTGAGATTTTCATAACATTTTTAACAGTTGATTTTTCATTGGCCAAAGTGACAACAAATCTCCTCTCGTCTTTGGGACTGTTAAAATGCCGTGGTCTGGATGGTCTCGATTCTGATCTCCGATTCTTCCAGTCTCTTTTTATGGCACATAAATATGTATACACACACACACACACACACACACACACATATATATATATATATATATATATATATATATATATATATATATATATATATATATAATAAGAGGCAGGTGATCTCGCAGAAACTGTCATGGATGCAGACTTCGCAGATGATCAAGCATATCTTGCAAATACACCAGCGCAAACCATTTGTCTGTTGCATAGCCTGGAACAAGCAGTAAGAAACATGGATCTCTACGTTAGAAAAACAGATGAAACATAGTTCATGCGTTTTAAACAAGATGGTGCCATCTGCACATTAAAATGATAAGCTTCTGACGTTAGAGATCATTTTACATACCTTGGTAGCAATATCTCATCAACTGAAAGCGATTTCAACGGACACATAGAAAAAGCATGGGCTGCTATTAACTGGTTAATGACCTTAAGGAAATCGGATCTCTCTGATTAAATGAAACGGGGATTCTTCCATGCTGTAGACATGTCAGTAATATTGCATGGCTGCACTTTAACGAAGAACTTGAAGAAAAGGCTAGATGAGAACAACACAAGGAAGCTGCGTGCTGTTTTGAAGAAATCCTGGAAGCAACACCCCATAAAAAAGCACCTGTACGGCTACTTACGTCCTATCTCACAAACCACCCAAGTATGACAAACAAGACATGCTGGGCACTGCTTGAGAAGTAGGGACGAATTAATTAGCGAGTGCAGTCCAACATATGGACACACCAGTGTTAACCGAACAGCAAAACTACATTCAACAGCTCTGTGCGAACACTAGATGCTATCTAGATGACCTACCAATAGCGATGGCCATAAGCGAAGTTTGATTTAATTGTTAGTAATATATAGTAATACTTGCAATATTCAATAGAATTACTAGTCTTAGATAGCAATAATTGAAACTATCAAACTGTATAGAAACAATAGCAATACTCGTGTGCAAACAAATTAGTTCTAACTCATTTAAAAATGAAATTAGCGACAAACTAATCTCTTACATATCTTGTATATCTATTTCTTATGTGCAAACAAATGACTGATGTTACATGAAAGCATTTAACAAATTATTAAGAATAAATAGAAATATTCGTGTTAGATAGAAATACATGAAACCATTTAACTGTGCCGAAAGGCTCAGGCTCGTTTAAAAATGTATCTACAGAATGAGTTTAAAAATCATATATATTTAATACATTTATAAAAACAAGATTTGCCATTAAATAACCAACAATGGTTGATATCCCATAAACCCAACCAAACCATAGCAATACTTTGAACTATTTGGCTGTGTGCAAATAAATGAATAGTCTCAAATAGATTAATTATTGTTAGATAGCAATACTTGTAATTACTTAGCTCTGTGCATACAAATGATTGATATAGCCCAGTCGGTTGGGGTTGTAGAATACGCCGACTGCATCTCTGCAGAGGAGTAAGTCCACCCCAACGAGTGTCCTGGATATGACTCAAAACTATCTGATAGCGATGTAACACTAACAATTCAATTTAGGCACACAGTCAAAGGGTTTCAAGTATTGCTAATCAACACCAATAATTCTATTTAACATTATTTATTCGTTTACACAAAGTTAAGTGGTTCCAAGTATTACAATGTCTCACAACCAATTCAATCAAACATCAGTTATTTGTTTACACACAGTTAAATGTAAAAACAGTTCTATTTCGAATAATTCAATTTAGCATTAGTCATTTGTTTGCACACAATTTAAATATTAAACAGTTCTATTTGACCTAGAGATAGGACTCTATCAAGTGCTACCACTGCGTGACAGAGTGGACCTGGATGTAATGGCAACGAAAAGGTGCTCCATATTCCCCAAACCTCCAGCTCTGGAGCCTCACCATCAGATTGTTTAGCGTCATATCCAGGACACTTATTGTGGGGGGGTCTTACCCCTCTGCAGAGATGCAGTCGGCGTATTCTACGGCCCCAGACGACTGGGCTATGCAACTAATGATTGCAATGGAATTTCGAAAATAGAAATGGCTATGATTATAATCAAGCATTTACAAATGAATCAAATTTCGACATAAAATAACTTATAAGGGGTTGACATGCCGTTAAATAAACCAACCAAACCAAACCAAACATAACCTAATATTCATTCCATTGCAGATGCTCAAGACATGTATGCAATATATATATATATATATATATATATATATATATATAGTATCACCTATGAATATGTACACCCAAACAATTTTTATAAAAGTTTATATACAGGATTTAATTGAGTATACATTGGACACGCTTTTGAGAGGCGCTTAATGTAACGATCTTTATAATCGAAAATGGGCTCGGTGATCCGTGTTCAAATCTTGGATGAAATTGTTTCCCTTTGCGCTAATGCCCTTGGAACAGACATGCATCCATTTGATCTCACTCCTTCTAGCTATGCGTAATTAATAGGACAGACGCGGCTCTTTAACATTGATTAGGCAAGGCAACCAGTTTATGAGAATTTTTTTAAAAAATGCAGCTTTATTGAATTTATTAACCATCCTGGTAGTGGCGGAGGGGTTGGGTAAATAGATACATAGGACATCCTTTTCCTTTTTTTTTTCTTTCCTGGAGAAAGTCCTACCTCCTCTTCAGAGAATGCAGTCTGCGTATACAAGGCCCTAGCGATAAAGAAGGAGTATTAATATTTGCATATTTTCTATGCATATTTGTATTTTTTTTAATTGAAAAATGGACGTCTGCGTGTATTTGATTGTCGTCGTAAATATAAACGTTTATCTGCAACTGTGCTTGGATGATTTCATCCTTCTTCCTCGTTGCTAGTCCTTGACCATTAAACTAGGACAACGTCAAAGATGGCTGCCGTTGAAGAATTTAATATCGTCTGTTTCCTAAATGACTGATTTTCAAACAATAATGCTCTCCTCCTGCAGACAACGGTGTCAGCTCGATCAACGTGTAACGATTTGACTTCAAGTAGATGACGTTATATTGTATGCTTGATACGAAGAGCTGGTTCTATTGTTGAGCTTTTGTAAACACGACAAGTAATTAACAATGAAGACCTTACGGCTCAAAAAAAGGCAGCCATGTTTGAGTGGGGAAGCTAATGAAACTCTGTAATATGACACAATATGTAGATGAGTTTATATGTGATTCGATACTAGTCTGCATTTTTCTGTGTTGTCATATTTGCATATTTGTACACACGTATGAATGTAAAATTCCATGTCAACATATCTGTACCCGTAATTTTACTCATATACTTATGTATCAATATACAAGTGAAATAGCATATACATTTATACATATCAGCTTACATAAGATAGTCTGGTTAATCGACTGATTGGTTTAAACGGTATTTCAACCCGTCTTGGGTATAAAACTTCGAGCTTAAGGAATCGCGTTCATTGTATGTTCATATTTACATTTTTATATGGTTGTTTTTTAAGATAGTTTTGTTTGTGTGTTTTTTTTTTTGTGTTTTTTTTGTTTTATGGTATATCAACCTTCCAAAACCGTCCTTATAAAAGAACATTAGCGGTACTATTTAACCCATAGATGAAGGGGACAAAGGGGCTCGTACCTTTCCAATTGTAATTGTCCAAAAGTAAATGTTATTCCGCAAGTAGAGTTCGAACTTACTCACAACGATGTCACAATCTAGCACGTTAACCACTACGCCACGGCACCGCCCCCCGTTTCTTTAGAAGGTTTTTTTTGCACACGCCTCAATTGAATACGAATGATTTCTTAATAAATCAATTTGACTCATAGATGAGATCCTAACAGATGCAACCACTCTGGGTCAAAGTTGACCTGGGAGTAATGACAATGCGGAGGTATTCCACACTGTCTAGACCTCCAAAACTGAAACCTCACCATCAAATGCATTTTACTGTCATACCTAGGACACTCTTTTCTTTTTTTTTCTTTTATGGGGGAGTCTTACCTCACTAAAGGAAATACAGTTAGCGTATAATAGGCCCCTCCGACAAAGCTATGAAATAGTAAAATTTGGTCTTGTTTTTAACGACACATGAAATCTTTATGGTTTATCTAATGTCGAATTCATTTCTAAATGCTTGATTACAATCAACTAACTTTTCAATGTTCCGCAGCATTTTTTTAAATTGAACTTTTATTGGTCAATATGAATTTGTTTACACAAAGTAACCAGCTCATCGGTCCAGAGGGTAGAGTGTTCGCTAATGGTCCAGGAGACCGAGATTCAATCCCAGGTCGCGTCATTCCAAAGACTTTTTAAAAAATGGTACTTGATACCTCCTTACTAAACACTCAGCATTATATGGTACGTATCAAGGGTAAAGTGGAGCAATCCAGGGAAAGGAGTAGTGCCCTCCCCTACGCCTCGGTATAGTAGCTATTGAAAGGGGAATCTTCGGGTAGCTCTCGACTACAGTTGCCAACTTTACTTTTACTTAATGATAATATCAAGTATTTCAATCTAATACAAATAATTTATGCACAATTATATGGTTTCAAATTACTATTTCTATTTTATAATAATAATAATAATAATTATAATAAGAAAGAAGAGGGCTTGCCATCACTGAAGTCAGCGTTAACGGGTTGATACAACTACACGAAGACTACATAGAAAAGCGCGGAGGAAGGCTAATCACAGTCATCAGAAACAATACTGATGACACGGAGATCAGCAGAACGGAAATAACCAAAAAACAAAAGTGGGAAGAAAAACAACGGAATCTCTTCTAAAAGCAGCACAAAACAATACCATTAGGACCAACCATAGCAAAACAGGAATAGATAAGACGCAACAAAACAGCAGATGTAGGCTATGTGATGATAGGGACGAAACGATCAATTACATAATAAGCGAATGCAGCAAATCAGCACAGGAAGTGGTTGAGCAAGGTGATCTACCGGGAGTTGAGCAGGAAATTGGAGTTTGTGACGTGGTATGCTACAGAGAGAGAGTGAAGGAGAGGTCAATACCTTACCCCCTATTTATTTGAATCAACAGGCATTAAGAAAAACCGTTAAAGTGGTAGGGGAGAGAGAGAGCAAGCTATCTGCACCCTATGCCCTCTAGCCTGTTGAACGAAAGAAGTCAAGGTCAATCCAGTGGGGTGACTCGGTTATGGGAGAGGAAAATCGGATGATTGGTCCACAGGCTCTTCCCGCCAAAAAAGGACCATCACGCGATAGAGAAATTTGAAAGAGGATCTTCAGTTTGGACAGAAGCCGGTGTTGCGGAGCCGATAAGTATGTCGACCCCGCAAATGAATTATGTGAATGAGAACAGCCAAAACAATAGGAAGGAACAAAGGCGAGATAACGATAATTACAAGTGACAATTTATTTTGTCGTATTTACAAGCGTATATGTAAATGTCCGTGGCGGTTGTATGTAGTCTTCAGCTAGAATGGGTTATGTCGTTAGCTGGTATAGTCGTGTTGTAGATGTTCGCAGCTGGGCGTTCGACGGGGGTCGCTGGCGTAGGTCGAGTCGTTGAGTTCAGCTGGACAGTCGTCGCGGGCAGCTGAGGTCGGTCGAGGTTGGTAGATCGATATCCCCGGTTATGACGGTATGTTGTGGTTAACCAAGGATGTATCGATCCGGTTGCTGGCTCGTACGGCAGGTCGTACGTGAGTCAGGTGTTGCTGTGGTAGAACAGTCTGTAACAGCGAGTCGTTACGTGGACTGCGTTGTACCTTGCAAGAGCGTAGAGGTCGAGGAAAGGCTAGGGCCTTGCTGGGCCCCCTAGCCGTGCGGACGTATCGGACGGGAGTGAAGGTTTTGTCGTGTCAAAGCCGTGCGGACGAGCGGACGAGAGCGAAGGTATTGTCGTATCAAAGCCGTGCGGACGAGCGGACTAGTGCGAAGGCTTTGTCGGGTCAAAGCCGTGCGGACGATCGGACGGGAACGAAGGCTTTGTCGGGTCAAAGCCGTGCGGACGAGCGGACGGGAACGAAGGCTTCGTCGGGTCAAAGCCGTGCGGACGAGCGGACGGGAACGAAGGCTTTGTCGGGTCAAAGCCGTGCGGACGAGCGGACAGGCCAGAAGGCCGAGGCTAAGATGGGCGTTATCTTAGCGCTGCGCAGATAGCGAAGCAGTAGCTAAAGGCTGGACCGTACCATTAGCGCTGCGCAACTTATCAGAAAATCGGAACCGAGTGAGAGTTAAGACCGGTTGGTCTTAGAATCCGTCTTCGTGTTTGCCGCCTGGCCGTCTACTTCGACTGGTCATTACTGACCGCCAGAGATGCTCTGACCCGCAGACAGAGACCTCTTATGGTCCTAAAAAGGACCTTTGTGCATACCTATGTAGGTGGGTGAAAGGCAGATCTACCACGAGAAGTGGGATCAACGTCGGAAGTTAAGGTGAATGCGACCGCACAGAATGCAGGATTCCTCCTTAAAGAGCTTCGCCAAAAAGCGCGCCAACGAGCGTTGAAAAGGGGCTGTTGATATGACGAACGTGCTGTGACACACAGCTCAGCCGCGTGAATATGGAATTCCCCTATATAAAGTATATGAGTGTAGCCGTAAAGTATTTTTCTAACCTGCTATAGGCTGGCGACGACTATTAGTTCCAGTCTTATCAGGTTATTTTTGGCCGAAGTGCTTTGTAAATGTTATTAATTTTAATTCATCCTTTTCTTTTAGCTATAACGAGATGTCAAGCTCGTTAGAAAGAAAAAGGGCTTAGTCAGTTCCGGCCGTACTCGGATATAATTGTCTTACAGCGGGCGTGTAACTTGATCCGTTTATGTTTATCGGCAGGTCGCGGCACCGGCATTAGAACAACATGCTGAATTCAGTCTGCTTCGGAAAGCTCACCCGTAAAAAGAGTAGAATTGCGTTTGGACAAAGCCAGCGTTAGAACCAGATCCCTAAGGTCAACCAGCTCAGGGAAAGGGCACTCACCCTTAAAAAAGAGAGAAAAAAACTGAAAATTGAAAACCCGTCAAAGATAAGTACAGCACAAATCGTTTTCCTTCTACAATTCTTAAGTATTGAAAAGTATGTATTCAAAAAAGAGAGAAACTGTAAAGATTCTGTTTCATCAGTAGTTAAATTTATTGAATGAACATTGCTACACGCCTCAGTCTCACGTAAGAGAAAAAGAAAGAAAGAAAAAACAGAAAGAAGAAAAAAGGACTGTTGAGAGGCATTTTTTGTTTGATGTTTTCCTGTTGGCTTAATATTACCGGTATTTTAAAAAAGAGAGAAGAAAAAGGAACTGTTTCTTAAATCTCATCATTTTTTGTTTGGTCGTAGCATATTAAAATTTTGTTATATTTTAAATGCACCCTTGTGTTGAAATCTTTTGGTTGTGTTATTTCTTCTGTCGATTTGACTTCTTTTCATGTATCTTGTCTGAGCCTCTACACCGCTTTCAATAATTCTCGCTAAGTTCTTATTGCCTCCTTGAACATTACAAGAGAATTTTGGAAATCTGTCTACAGTTAATATTATCTAACCTAGAAGTTCGTTCTTCTGTGATTTGAGTGGGTAGGAAGACAAAGGACTTGGTGGTGTATGTGAATTGGTACCCCCTTACCAACGTCTGAGGTCGGTCTAGCCCCGAATTAGCCACCACATTATTTGTCTGTTTATCATGCGCCCGAAATAGGAGTCTTAACCGGGATTTATTTTGTGGAGTGTCAAGTGCCACACTGCCCTCGGCAATACACATTCTACGTAACAGCCTTCTACAGAGGATAATGACTGAGATGTCAATCTCTTAAGGTCATAAGTTCAAACTTGTGACGTTGAATTCTACTCTGGTAGAATTCAACGCCACAAGTTTGAACTTATGACCAAATGGTATATGCACAACTCAGAATCTGTCCTGGAGAATGAGACGTTCAAACAGATCACCTAATCCCAGCCAGACAACCAGACCTTATAATAATCAACAAAAAAAAGGGAACTTGATGAATTATGGACTTTACAGCTCCAGCGGACCACCGAGTAAAATTTAAAGAAAGCGAAAAGAAGGATAAGTACCTAGACCTTGCTAGAGACTGACAAAACTGTGGAACTTGAAAGTGACGGTTATACCAACTGTAATTGATGCTCTTGGCAGGGTTAGCAAAGGATTGGACGTTATAACAGACCACAGTTATACGGTTTCTAGAAAGAAGGCTGATAGCAGATAAAAGAAAGAAAGAAAGAAAGAAAGAAATCTGCTGGATATGTAAAGATAGAAAGATTGACAACTACATAAAAATGAAGGTTAATTGATAGAAAATAAGAGGCAAAACTCGGGAGGTGAAGAAAGAAAAAAGAAAAGGAAAAAAAGAAAAAACAAATTAAGAAAAAATTGAGCTAATTGTTGTGTAAATAGTCCCCACCCCCACCTCCGAAGTGAGTTCAATTTCCGACTGCGTTGTCCGTCTTCCCTCATTAAACAGAACACTGACAGACTATATCTGCACAGTAAAACTCATTTAAATCATGTACCATTTGTACATGCAACGCTGATTGATACAACCCTTTACGATTTTATTGTCCATTTTAATAAAATTGTTTTATGAACTTAATCAAAATTTATTTTCTAAGCTTCTGGGTTCAGAGTCATTAACGCTTTTCTCTAAAAGGGTGAATTGTTAGTTTGTTTGTTAATGTAGTTGCTATGACTACAGTAACGTAATGATTCTGTTAAAATGATTATTGGCTTCGCAGACAAAAAGAATGTAAGGCAACGATTGATTTTCCAAGTAATTAGACTTTCACGAATTAAGGAAAGTCTAAAGAAAGAGTGCATGCGTCAAATGCCAACAGCTGAAACTTACTATTCAGCTCTGAATGATGGGTACCGTACCGGTAAATGAAATGGCACTATAAAAGATAGTCATCCATAGATCAACTCCATGTCACAGTGCTGTAAAAAAATTGAGTCACCACCAGGGCTCGCACAAAAACCTTTACCGGCGTCTCTCTTCATCGAATGACCTTACTCTCACCACGTTGTTCTGTAGAAAGTCTCAGCATAAATTGTCAAAACATCATGAAATAAGTATATATAAATATATATACTTACTCCATATATATATATATATATATACCGGCTCGTTGGCATAGTTGGGTTCAATCCCGAGCCGAGTCATACCAATGACTCAGAAAATGGTACTTGATGCCACCTTGCTTACTTTACCACTAAGCATTATAAGGAATGAATCCAGAGTAAGTGAAGCAATCTAGGGAAAGGAATTGCACCCTCCCCGACAGCTCGGTGGAGTAGCTATTGAAAAAAGAGCCTTCGGGTTGTTCTTGACTGCGATCGGCCAACTTAACTATTATATATATATATATATATATATATATAATGACCAAAAAGGATAAGACAACAAGGAATATTTCTTTTTAATTACTTATTTTTTAATGTATACATATGTTCGCTCTCAGTTATTCATCATTATAATGTAGGGGATAGAGAAAAAGGAAAAAATAAATAAATAAAATAAAGTAAATTCAAGAAGTGTAGAATTCTCCAGAGGCCTCTGACAGGAAGTTGGAATTGTTCTTGCTCAAAATAGACTTAATAACACGAGAAAGAAACTCGGCCTCATTCAGCAGTGACCAGTTGGATTGGAAATACCTATTGTTCTTCGACTGCAGGTCGAAAACTACGTGTCCGCTTCGCGGCACGCTGATATAAGAAAATTACGAGTTATCCTCCAGACGGCTGTGTACCCGGATGTAGAGAAGCCGAGGGTAGAGGAAGAAAGCAGGACAGAAGGCATTTAGGCACATGACGTGGGCATGGCGAGACCAGGCTGAAGCGACTCTGGTCTCCACGAAGCTAGACGTGGCTAAAGAGAGCCTGGTAACTGAGGGTGTTAGCAGACCACCCAACTCTACAAACAGAACCCACAAAACAATTTGACTCCTACGAAACCAAACGTCCACAGCCCTCTTAAAACAGTTTTAAACACGACCAGAAAATATACAGAAAGACAAGGCATTCACCAATCACAGATAAGGGCATTATAATTTTAACTTTGTTCTTTTAAAGACTATTGACCGCTAAAGGAATATGCTTTAGCAACTCTTTCGCTCTTCCTATATAAACGTATTTAAACGTCACACCGCGTGGCTTATTCTTTCTTACGACACTTATGGGGGTGTCGTTAAATTTTCCATACTGGCTCACCCTTCCATCAGTAGTAGCCGTCTCTGATAATAGCTGCCAATATTAAAAGCACCAAATGGACTCATCACCCACTACTAAAAACACCGAATTTGGACTTATCAACCAAGGAAAATGACTAGTGCATTTCAACGCCTTATTTGGGAAATGTGACTGTTCTCTAATAGTCAGGACGGCATCTTGCTACTGAGTAACCGTATGAAACCCAAAAATAAAGTGAAAAGTTATCCCCTATCTTCGTCTCCTTTTCTTCCTTTTTAACCTTCACAGAATAAAAACCAAACGAATTAAATGGGTTTGAGAGGAAAACCAAATGGAGTCAGATATCCAAACCTAAAAATCTAATAACACCAACCAACAATTTCTCTTGTTTCCAGAATAAAGATACTTATTTTTTATGTATACATATGTAGGCTCTCACTTATTCATCATCATCATTATCATAAAATCGCTTATTGTGGGCATGAGATCAGCAAATATAGTTTACAGTATATATTTAAAAAAAGAGAAAGAATGCCCAGGTGAGTAAAGAAAGGGAGAAAAACAATGAAGACATTAAGGGCCTAGAAAAATCAAGTTAATTTAAACTTACTTTTATGTCGATATTTAAATATTAACTCGTTCCGTCTATTGAGTAGTAGTGTAGAGTCTTGAAAATTAATTATACTGATTTTCTCTTCAATATATAGGTTGCATCTGAAGCTATTTGCCGTTGAAGATTGTCTATTTTGCACTGGGGTTAGTATCTGTTCCTTTAGGCTCCAAAGTTTTTAGGAAGAGCTGTTTGGTTCCTAAGTTGCGAATTGGATAAAGAATACCTGATTATAAAGTCTCTGTTTCCAATTCACCGTTGAGACACCTATGTATACTATCTCACCATCTGTACTATGTTTTATGTGGGAAATGCACGTTCTCTGAGTTACATCTTTTTTTTTACGGTTACAGGGTACTCTATCCGTCCTCTTATTATTCCCATTCGATTCATCTAATAGTCTACTATTATGGTTATTTAAGATTTTATACATATTTGTTGCGATGCTGACAAAAGAAAGACACGGGGAACACACATGGGTTTATAGAAAAACATATATATTCAAGTAGCAAAAACAAGATACAAGTGAACCTGGTTAAACAGTAGTTAGTAAATAGGATGCTGAGAGTCCAGTGGGGTAGTGACTATCCGTCCACTACGCAAATGGCATCACACGTGATTGTGTCACGCTGATTGGTGCACTCCGTCGAACGCTCTCGTTGACATATATTTATGGAGGATGGCGAGTCCATTATGTAAGGAGTACAACTATATTGTTAGTACAGGAGTAACTGATTTTAACGGTTTTTCTATTTTTAAAAATTACTTAGTGGGTTCTCCTTAATGAAGTGCTTATCCAGAAGATTTAGGAAGTATTTTCCTATGTTATGGCAGGTTAAACCAAATTATCTTTCTATTTCCGTTATTACTTCTATTTGAATGTATTTTATTATTACCACCCACCTTGATATGCCTGCGGTTTCTACAACCTCTATTTCTACTTGTGGTGATGCCTTGTCCCGTAGTGTTGGTGTTCACTGGGTTACCTACTCCAGTCTACTTCGGAATCCACTATTTCTGAGGGCTTCATTATATTTCTTTTGTTGTTTTCTTCAAATATTTTTTGCACGACGATAGCCTATCTATCCTCTAGTTCACGGCATTAAGTATCTGTTTCGATATCGATCTGGGTTGGTTAGAGTTCACATTTATTTTGGTGGGGGTGAAATCGCTTTTTCTAAATGGTTTGAAGTGCCATTTTCTAAATTAAGTGCAATGTTAAGAAAATTAACTATTTTCCAGTTGGAAGCTATTTCACTTCTTAGTCCTAGTAATTTAAACGCCCTAATAATTTTTATGCATCTTCGAGGTTTTGAAGCCGTTACTGTCCGGGATGGAAATGATTCCGTCATCCTGATAAAGCACCATCTGCTCCAAGTTAACAATACAACCTATGATATCCAAAATATATATCCCTATTAAGTCAGCTACCTGGGCCGAGTCGAAGTTGTCCACGTGGCTTTTCACCCTAGTAAGAATAGATTTCTTACAAGCTAAAATGATTTCTATTTCTTCGTCCGTGATATCTGTATATTCCCTAAAGTGGTACAGACTCTTAAGTAATTATACCCTAGTAATGAATGGTTAAAACTATGATATCGAATTGGATGAACGTAGTACTCTCTTTATTCAAAATGTTTACGAACCAATCAATAGCGTCTAGAGAGTTTTTCCATAAATTATATTTAGAGCTACTGAGTATCCGAGACGTTGTTTTTTGTATTAAATCTTTAGATACTTAGCCTTGTTCGTTCTTGGTGGGGTTAATTAGCTTTGCCTGTTTCATATCCAGAAAGTTCTGTTTATGGTCCTTAAATAAAATGCATGTGCATTTTTCTTTTAATTTCCCTAATCTATCCTTAATTTGCAGTTTGTCAGCGAATTTAGCAGAGTCACAGTTAATTAGTGCTGGGGTGTTGCTATGGCCAATTTTATAGGAAACTGTAATCTTATTATTTAGAATTCTTTCGTATTCATATTGGCTAATTTTATATATATACTTAGTCAACAATGTTTTGTCTGATGAACAAATAGATGAGAAACTAACTGTTACCAAGCATCGCTGTCTCTATGTCTATGCTATCCAATCTTAAATACGTTCTAGCAATGATTTTCAGTACTCTTTGTTTATAAATATTGCAAACAAATTATAAATATTACTAGAATACACCCGTCAATAATGACGGTTAAATTTTAAATAAAATATCTTTTTTATAACTCAAATTAAAAAGATTTCTAAATCTAAAAAGAATAAATCAATAAATGAAAAATATCTCGTATGTTATAGTAATAAAAACACAACTTTCATGTAGCAAACTTAGAATTATCGGAAAAATCAAATTGGCTGTGTCGTTAATAAATGGAGACTCTCACTTTCTCTTTCTTTCTCTCTCTTCCTTGTTGCTGACAATGTAGATTCAAAAGATACATAGCCAAGCAGACAAACGTAAAAACTGAAGAAACTGTCCCGTTGTGACGTCAGTCTGCTTACTCAACAACTTGTCTGCTTTCTTTTCCTTTCTCTTTCGATGTGGCAAGCCACGAATCACATGATTCGTTCTTTCTTTCTGTCTTTAATTTTTTTTTCTTTAGAGATTACAACAAAAAACGTCAAAGATCTCAACTTCCGTTCTTTCTTTTTTCCTTACTTTCTGTTCTTTCTTTTTTTAATATTATGTGTACAGACACACAGATGTACACACAGAACGCTACACTAGTGTTTTATATTATTAGGATATATATATATATACACACACACACACATATATATATAGATTGTTGTTGGTTCAACGAGAGAAAAGTCAATATTTTCAAATGAATAGGTCCACAAACGATTTCAAATTTAGTATCTAGCTTCTTTTTTATAATCATTTCATAGACAAGAGGTAAAAGAAAGGGAAAAAGCACAAAGAAAGACCAAAATTCACCTAATACACTTGAAAATATATGTGTTCGAATCTATGTAGACATGAGTGTACATACATGTATACGTATGCACACACACACACACACACACACAGAATACACACTTAATATATACACACAAAAAAGATAGTTACATAGACTGGAGGTCTTCACAGACAACTACCAAACATATATCAAACTTTTTTATCGTAACCAAATGCACTACAATTATAAATCCGATGAAAAAATAATGAAAACATTGATTCACAAAAACATACTCCCCACTGATCCTAATAAAAAAATGAAACTTATTATATATTATAATAAGTTTAAAACCTCGAATTTGGTCATTAGAAATAACTCATCTCCCTCGATTGGGGTGTTGCAAAAAACCAACGTTATATATAAATTTAAATGTCCCCTAGGAGATTGTATTTCTGATAATAATAATATATATGTTGGTTTAACCTCAACTACCCTGTCGAAGAGACTTACAATGCACCTTTCTGACATTAGTTCAATAGCTCAGCATTTTAAAAAATATTCATGCCCAACAACACAACTACGAAAAATTCTCACCGACAACACAACAATACTCGAACATCAAAATAATAAACAAAAACTTCAGATTCTCGAAGCACTATATATTAGAAACCTGCAACCAACACTTAATAGAATTAATTTTCAAACCAGTGCTAATGTACTTAAATGTCTTTAGCTACTGGCACTATTTACAGAATTACATTTAAAAGCAAACGCCATAATCTCCAACAGCAAAAACGTCCTTACACAGTAGTAATTTGCTAAAACAAAAGTTACATCACTTTTGTAATAGATGATGGCGCAAAGTCGGGCAGAAAGTACTAGGGATACATACAACTATGGACAATACCTAAATCAATTCCCCCCGAATACGATAAAAGTAATACGGGAATTCGAACGGATCCAGAAGAAAATATGTAGGCATAAAATGTCTATTATGTTTAATGAAATTTGCATTAACGAAGAAATGCTGCCTAAATATACATATATATATTTATACATATATATATATATATATACATATTCCCCTACCCCCGTAGGGTTGAGTTCTCTGCCGAATGAAGTAATCGTGTTGCCATTAGCGTTTATTGCAAGTCTCTTCATATATGAATTGAGGTCTCGGTAGCCGTTAAACGGATGTATGTAAACAATAGTAATTGTGATTCATAATCGTTTAAAATTTACTTCGCTGCTACTGGCTCCTCGTGGCTGAGGTTTAGAAGCTTGGATTGGCGTTTGAGTCAACCGGGTTTCGATCCCAGCTACGGGAAGCTAATATATCTTGCCACACTGATGAGTTCTGATAGAACGAAACAGATCTGTCTGTGGATGACTATATATATAACAATAGTTTCATCATAAATTAAATTTTCTTTCAAAAAGATTCGTTTTTGAAAAATAAAATTTCCATCCTGATGAAGCTATCCTAATAGCAAAACATGTGAATTTAATTTTCCGTATGGTCTTATTTTTCTCATACAGTCGTATTTTATTCCAAAAACACCCACGTATATATATTTATGAGTGCGTGTGTGTGTCTAAACATTCACACCAAATGTCTTTAACATCACGTTAAAAGATCCTCAAAACACCACTTGGAATGGACAAATTTGTGTTGAAATATAAACACCTAAAGGAACAAATTCCCAACTAAAATAATCATAGCTAGCTTGAAGTATATCTCTCATTTATCCCCTAAATGGAGAACTCAGTGCAAAGTGTCTAAAATTTCACAGATCATATAAAAGGTTAGTTGAAGACACTTGGATACTGGAAAATGATTTTCATTCAACGAATGGATATTCAACACCACCAGTTCAGTTTTCGTCGCTTCGTTTATAGTTTAAAAAACTTTCTAAAAAAGATTTTTCTCCTGATGATAACTCATTGAAAATATATAGCAAAAAAAATACTCTGGTTTCTCTTATAACTTTAATTCTTCTTATACATATGTGTGTGTGTGTGTGTGTGTGTGTGTGTGTGTGTGTGTGTGTGTGTGTGTGTGTGTGTGTGTATTATGAGAGAGAAAGAGAGAGCGAAGTATTCGTGGTGTATTTTTTTTTTTTTTTTTTTTTTTTGTAGAAGGATATGGACACGGCGATTCGGTTGCCCAGCTGACTGCACCGAACTGTTTGAAATAGAACTGTCTGAACTTTTGCTAAACTGAATTGCTTTGACATTGAAAATATATACTTATGCTAAACTGAACTGTTTGAAATAGAACTGTTTTCACATTTAACCGTTTGTCGACAAAAACTATACTTATACTGAACTGAATTGTTTGAAATTTAATTCGGCGTCAAATGACTAGAAAAGGGTTGATACGCCGTAAAATAAAACAACCAACCAACCACCAGCGATTCGAGTTCAATACTTGGGCAAGACAGTTTGCATTTCACATAGTGCTAACACCCTTGGGAAAGTTTTGAATCTAAGTATTTTCCCACTAGCAATGTGTAAATAGTAGGACAAACTGGGTATGGCAACCAGTCTAGGAGAAGGAAAACTCGGAATTCATACCTGTTAAAGTCAGCTTAAAAAATGACCTTGTGTAATATCTTGCTTGTGGAGAGAAGTAGGTAAATATACACACATGTACGTATGACGGTCATTCGATAAAGTCCGGTTATAGGTAAAATAGTTCTACTACTGTCCTTCCACAGGGATAACTTTAACATTAAATAACCCACAAACCTTGATATGCCATTAGACAAAGAAACCAAACCACCACAACCCGTACAAGAGAGAGGGAGAGAGGGAGAGGCGGAGAGGAAGAGAGAGATATATCATCTATAGGTTAAATAGTTCTACTACTGTCCCTCCACATGAATAACTTTAACATTAGATAACCCACAAACGTTGATATGCCATTAAACAAAGAAACTAAACCATTCAAACTGCAAACACATGCAACTCTAGTCCCCTTCGAAGTAATCTCCTCCAGCTGCAATGCACTTGTTGTACCGTTCCAAAAACTTCTGAAAGGCCCACGGAAGTCCTCTTGTGTGAGCGTGTCAATGACCTTCGTCACAGCCTCGCTCATCTCCTCAATTGTCTCATAACGACAGCCTCTGAGCTTAGGAAATAAACAAAAATCACAGGGAGCAAGTTCTGGATTATAGGGAAGGTGAGCAACTGTCTTGATGCCCATCTTGGTCAAATAGTCTGTGACAAGGATGGACTTGTTGACTGGTGCACTGGTGGAAATGCCACTGACCCGATTTGAAGAGTGCTGGCCTCTTCCTGAACTCCCTTAAAACCTCAACATAGTAACCCTAACCCTGACCCTTTGGCCAATCAACTCTGGTATATTGACTTCCTTTTTCCTCCCACACCTCTCATCATCCCTCACAGGCTCCCTGCCTTCCTTGAATCTCTTATGCCACTCAAAAACTGATGCTCGATTCATACAAGATGGTCGAAAAGTAGTCTGACGCATTCCAGACGTTTCTGTGCTATTTTTTCCAAGTTTGAAACAGAATTTTATTGCATATCGTTCTTCTAAAATGTCCTCACGTCCAGATTGGATTTTTGTAATTCACCAGCTGTGACAATCAGGCTTTAGTAGGGTGTATTCCAATTCCTGTTGTAGCTGTTCATTTAAACTTGAAATCATAAAAATTGGTCAGTCATCTCATAAGGTGTATAGCAATAATATACTGAATTTTCAAGTGTCTACGACAGTTTTAAATTCCTGCACAAAAAGTCTGTAAACTTATTGAATGCACCACGTATATATATATATATATATATATATATATATATATATATATATATATATATATAATTTAACTGCATACAATGAAAAAATGATCTAACCAGCCTGATGATCAATGGACCCATTTGGGATTCCTCGATGAAACTTCAGTGATAATTTGAACAAATGTCACAGAGTGAAAAGATGTAAAGAATAAAAAAAAACAACCTTGAACCTGTTTACTGATAATTGAATTATTGTCATGTTCAATGTTAAGAAAGAATCCATATTTTTATTTACAAAGCTTTGATTTGTCAGGCATATATGATCAAGGTTTCTCACTGTACTTTATGTGACTAAGTGGTCATTCTTCTAAGTATAGAGCTGGCTCATTGCTGATCTGATCATAGATGATCTGATGTTTTGGGGTGGTTACTCTTCAAAGTAATGAGCAGACTCATTGCTGTTTAACATAGGTGATCCGGTTAACAAAGTGGTCACTCCTCTAAGTACCGATCAGACTCATTTCTGCTTAACTTCGGTGATCAAGGATGAACCGATTATTTCAGCTTGACTAAACCGTAAGTCGAGAAATAATACATTTTGTAAACTTACTACACTAATTATTATATAATTAGCGTATGACCACTTTGAGAAAATTATTTATTTTTAAAACAAAACAGATGCTAAACATTAATATATATAAATTTAGTATCAAATTTCCATACAATTTAGTGAAAAGTCTGTAGCAAAAGGACTTGCTGCGACTGTTTTAAAACAAAACTATCATCATTTATAATTGAAAATATCATATTGTTTCTAATGTTCATGCATGCAAAAGATGCAAAGTTTGTGTTGTAGCCTGCACGCCTGTTAACGGTGTCGAAGTGAATTTGACACCTACGTACCTGGCAAGGAGTTAGGGGCAGCTAAATTATTTCTAAAAAAATAGAAAAAAAACTTATTTGAACATTATTCCGCCAATCGTTTTCAGGGATTCTTTGGTTTAACACAGATTAGTACAACCTTTTTGATTATTGTTCCTCTGATGGTGTTATTGGAATATGTCACCGATTCGAAAATGGCTTCTATTCAAGATGGCATGTTATTTCCCGCGCGTCTGACAGCAATACAATATGGAACATGAAAAAAACGTAATAGCAAAATGGCATATGTTACAAAAATATTCCATGGAACAAACAATTCGAACTATTCATCCACCATACTCTTACGGAAGTGGGTGTGGGAGCTTAAAGAATGGGAGGCTTAAGATCTCTTTTCCGGCACAGAATCTATGTGCCTTATAAATGAAACAGATGTTACTTATTCCCGATTGAGATGAGCAATCAGTTTTGGAGACTTGAAACAGCCAGAAACGTGAATGATTTTAGAGCAGACAAAGTATCTCTACTTAGAAAACTGACGCAAGACACTCTTACTAACTACTTTTGTTGCATCGTATTCCCATATCTCTCTCTCTCTCTCTCTCTCTCTCTCTCTCTCTCTCTCTCTCTCTTCCATTTTAGGTTTTTCCGGAAATATAGATTTCGTGACAATCTGACCCACGGGAAATAATGTCATCATAAGTAGAAGCCATTGTTACCAAACAATCGTTCAAAATTGCTGCCATTTCCTTCTCATTTGACCTGGTGCAAAGCTAGTTTTAATAGTTATTTAATCGACGTAGCTTAGATCTGGCACAAAATCCCAAATATGGGTCATCGATCTCTTTACTCAGTAGTAATACTAGTTAATGTATCCAGCACAAAATGTTTTAACGAAACTATTCTGATGTCTGTCTCTCCATACAACTAAAGCTCCACCATTTAGGGAAAAACTTCAGCCAAACTTTCAGTTATTGTTAAAAGTTATCCCAGGAAAGATTTTAAACTGTATTTAATCATGATTTTTTTTTTCTTTTTTACTCATCAAAATGAAACAATTTCTTATGACAATAAAACATTAATGTCAAAAGTAAACGCCATAGTTTGTCATACACGCCTGAAAGTCAATGAGAAAAGACAATATTTTCAAAGCTCTCAGCGACGATTTCTTTCATATTAAAAAGAGACGGACACAAATTTATGGTTTATGTTTAGCATTATACGAATATTGAATTACGCCCTTCAGTTTAAAGTTCTTTCACATATTTTGAATTTTAAACTTCATTCTTCTCAAAAAAGAAAAAAAGCACAAAGAAATGACGATCATTTTTATACAGCATAGATAAAACTACATTGGAAAGATTTTTCTATACAAAAAGAAGGGTCTATTTTAGTGTAAAATATTATTTTTAACATCTCAAAAGTTTAAGGATGATTTGCAATTAGCCGCTTGAGATTCAAAGTGAAATGGCATCATTTTTAAAAGTCCAAAAATTTTAAAATATCCAGATATCTAACTTTTTATCGAACAAGAAGAAATACATCAAAAGCAATGTTGTCTCTCCACAGGTTCTTTCATAAAGAAACTATTTATGATATTAGATTTTGAAGGTAAATTACATGTTAAATCAAAACAAAATTACTATGATTTTTTTGTGTACGATAAGTAGAAACGGGTATATTTGCGTTTAAAAAGTTGTTTAAGTTGTTTGTTTAAAATGACATTACGTGACAACCTTCATACGAAAAACTTTCTGAAAAACAAAAACCCGTTTTTAAAAATACACCAAAATAAACTTGTAGCAGAAAGAACTTCGAATTTTGGTTTGGCGCGTAAATCAACTTGACTGTTGGTCTCGTCTGATATTTTCACCAAATGAGGATAACTTACCCCATTTCCCGGGTAATTCAAAGACGGTGAAAGGGCGCCATTCTATCTTTTCCTCAGCAACCTTCGAGCAGAATGGACGTCTTTCTGTCCGCTCCCTTCAATAGCAACAGTTTCATTACACTATGAGGAGATCTATCTAATTCATGGACTTTGAGTCTACTCTACTAGACCAAAGGTTCCCACTTGAACATGAATTAGACGAAAATATTACGCCTTCGACAAATTCAAACTACTGACAACACGCCAAATGTCTACACCATGGACCACGCATTTATGCCGAATGTATTTTCCACTGCTATAGGACTTCAAACTACTGGCAACTCGCCAAAATGCCTGCTCGACCCTTTTATACCTGTTTTCTTTCTCACTACGATGACCAGCACAAAGGCTAGCTCTCAACTCAAGCTTCATTAAACTTCTAATTAAAAACCTTACAGATTCCTCGTTCTTCTCCTTTATTTTTCCTTCAAATATAGCGAGGAGGTAACGTAACACTATTCCTCGCTAAAAATTAATTAGATTTTCTTAAAATATTCGTTACTTTTTCTTTTAAAACGAAGAAAAAGAGGGTGGCATTTTTTAAAGAAGGAAATTAAAGTTGTTTTCGAAATGTAATTAACCATCCTACAAATTTCTAATATAATTGTTATGTCCTCAGAAAATAACTAAGACAAAGAGAGAGAAGAATAAAGGTTATGAATTACAGTAAAACAATACAATGTCAACAGTATTGCTCTTTCTACCAACTCCCTGGGTGGATTACAGTCAAATATATCCTTTTTGGAAGAGTCCAATGTGTAT
The DNA here is from genome assembly GCA_963585895.1 of Sepioteuthis lessoniana. Classification (NCBI taxonomy): domain Eukaryota; kingdom Metazoa; phylum Mollusca; class Cephalopoda; order Myopsida; family Loliginidae; genus Sepioteuthis; species Sepioteuthis lessoniana. The sequence continues at coordinate 77,555,231 of OY757923.1, read as the reverse complement.
CGAAAATAGGAATGATACTACAACAATAATGATTTTCTTTATTTGTGATCCACTAAGATATTTAAAATCTTAGCAATCCCCTTGAATAAAGTCCACCTATTATAAAAAAAAAAAAAAAGGAAAGGTGGGGACCGTTAGAAAGAATACTACAATATGAGTCGGCAAAATCATTTAATTCCCTGAAGAAATCACTACCCGATTATAGGAGGAATAATTTAATCGCTTAAGAAACAACTTGCAGATTATTAGAAGAAAAATTAATTCCCTGAATAAATCACTTGAGCAGCACTTGAACAGAATCTATAAGAAAATAGAAGACTAGAAAGAATATTGAAGGAATTTTTTTTCAATCTCCTTTGAAAATTGCTACCGAAAGAATAATTCAATCGACTAAAGAAAACTCCAAGTAGTTCAACTGAACAGAGCCTATCTATGAAAAATTGAACAATTGAAAAGAATACTGGATTATTGAATAGGAAACTATCTAATTCACAGAAGAAATCACAAGAGCTCCAGTTAGTTGATCTATGAGAAAATGGAAGATTGAAAAGAATACCTGATTATAGGAGGGAGAAATATCGAATAGCCTAAAGAAATTATTATCAGTCAATCTATGAGAAATTTGACGGTTGGAAGGAATTCCAGATTATAGGAAAGGAAATGTTCTAATTGCCTGAATAATTTGCTCGCACTCAGCTGGAACAATGTCTATCGATGAGTAGAGTTGGAGATATTTCTGAATTATACGAGGGGAATCTATAAAAAAGATGAAGAGGGCGACGATTTCAAAGAACAGTGGATTATACAAGGGGATAATATTTAATTTTCTGAAGAAATCAGTAGCATTCAATCTGTAAGAAAGTAGGTGGTTTGAAAGAATTCTGGATTATAAAAAGGGAAATTATTTTATTGCTTGAAGAAATTGTTTGTACTCCACTCAAACAGAGTCTGTCTAAATGGGAAAATTAGAAAGAAAACCGGATTATGGGAGGTGAAATTATTTAATCATCTGAAGAAATCGCTATCGGTCAATCGATGATGTTGTAACGTTGAGGTGAAAATTACCCTGAGAAGAAAGAATGGTTGATATATTTATTCAGCACCGGCTCGTGCCCGACCTTCCCCTCCTCTAAACCCCCTCTATAATTGACCTTCGGGTCATTAACCTTGTGTCAAGTCCTGTCTGGTGGGAGGCAGAGACAAATATAAGCAGCGGTATCCGGTGCTAACGAATGCATACAAACATAGAACAATAAGTTACAAACAATTAACATGACAACTTACAACGATTAGAGGAGGATCAAAATGCTGTTGCCAAACGAAGTAAGATCAGTCCGAATATTAATCAGCTAATATCGACTTATTAATCAACTGTTGAAGTCCTTAATTGTAGGCTAATTAAGGCTATGAGCGAGGCCATCAGGTAGAGTGCTGAAGGGGTGCTAGCTATACTACAACAGATAATAAACTGGATGTTTGGAAAAAATTCCAGATTGTAAGAGGGAAATTATTAAATAGCCTGAAGACATCGCTAGTAGACAATTAATAAGAAAATAAATGGTTGGAAATAATTGCGGATTATAAGAGGGAAATTATTTGATTGACTAAAGAAATCAACCGCACTCCATTTGAATAGAGTTCATCTATGATAAAGAGGATGACTGGAAAGAATAACGGATAAGGGGAGGGGAAATTATTTAATTGTTTGAAGAATCTGCTATCATTCAATAAACGAAAAAATGAAAGAATAACGGATTATAGTTTGGTTTGGTTGGGTTTTATTGGTTATTTGATGCCAAAACCTGTTTTTACATATATATCAGATATATATGATTTGTAAACACATTTTATAAATACACATAGTTAAATGATCAAACATTTCTATTGCTAATATTCGATTTGGTTTCTTTGTTTAATGGCATATCAACCTTTGTAGGTTATCTAATTCCAAAGCCATCCTTCTAGAAGAACAGTAGTGGTACTCTTTAACCCATTGCTAGGAGAATAAGGGGGTTCATACCTTTCCCAAGGGTATTTGTCTGAAAGCGCGACTGGAGTTCGAACTCCCTTACTACGATTCCGCAGTCCATTCTATACCACGAGGACACTCCATTTCTAACATTTCAATTAAGCATTAAGTTAAATGGTTTCAAGAATTGCTTTGTATCCCTCACAATTCAATTAAACATCAGTTATTTTTTACACACAGTTAAATGATCAAACAGTTCTATTTGTAACAATTCAATTTAACATAAGTCGTTTGCAATCAGTTTAGAGATTAAACAGTTCTATTTGACACATAGATAAAACCCTATAAGGTGCTACCACTCTGGGCCAGAGTGGACCTGAGAGCGATGGCAATGAAGGAATAGTCCACATTCCCAAAAGCTCTAGCATTCCTCGAGCCTCGGCATCAGATTGTTTAATGTCAAAATGAAGGGTGTTACCCCTCTGCAGAGAAACAGTCGGTGTCTTCTACAGCCCCAGCCGACTAGGCTACCTTCTCCTTGACTGGTTGCCTGATCAAGCCTAAGGAACCTATTTACCCATAGCTGGGAGGAGAACAGATAGATTCAAACCTTTCCCAAGGCCATTAGCCAGAAGTAAAAGGCAAACAGCCTTGTCCATAATTTTAGCCCTGTCGGTGGGGTTTAGAAAATGCTGACTGTATCCCTCCTGCAGAGGGTTAAGACTCGGCAACTACCCCCTCCTGAAAAAAAATAGGGTGTGTCCCGAGTATAACACGAAACTGCATCTGATGATGAAGCTCCATTTCTGGCGATCTGGGTAGTGGAGTATCCCTTCATTGCAATTACTCTCGGGACCAACCTGACCCGGAGTGGTAGTGCCTGTTAGGGTCCTATCTACGGCTTCAATACATCTGTTTAAAAATCATTCGCATTCGATAGGAACGTGTGCAAAAAAAAAGCTTCTCTTAAGAAACAACGACACAAAAATGTAAATTTGAATGTACAATGAAATTCCAGACATAAAATTATTCTAGACGGATTGACACGCGATTAGAATCAATCAATCAATCAATCAACCTTCATCCTATTTTGTGACAGCTAATTTTCCGGGTTAACATTTTTCTCTTTAACAACACGCAGAAAACGCAAACGTTTACAAATAGAAACTCAAATATCGAATGAAAAGTAAGAGAAGGAAATTTGTGATACGCCAACCTACGGAGAAAATAGTAAAGTAGGCAACCCTATTCAAGATTGAGGCGGAGTTGGCACATGGTAACAAAACAATTTTTTTCAAAATCATGAAATCTTCTGAATTTTAAAGAAAAATGTCTTTTCAAAGAAGCCTCATCTTTTATTGCTCAAAATACCAGAATTCTTTTAATCTAATAATTTGGGGTATATTTTTTTAAAGTGCAATTAGCATGCGCATGTTTATGTACTTCCAAGAAATCACTCCTTTTAATATACCATATATAGTCACATACAAGTCCAATACAAACCAAAAGTCATGATATCATTAATTTAGAAAGTTGCGTTTTAAAGCCAACTGTCACGAGGTCTCCCACTGAGGGAAGAGAAATAAGGTATTTCTACCGATTGCTAAAAAGAGAAATAGTAATATAGGTCAATTCCTCAGGGCCTGTCGGAGAAAGTAAAGAATGTGGGTCAGAGTGAAAGCCAACAGATGTTTGCACTCAGTGACCAGGGAAAGGGAGAAACAGCCAAATGATTGGAAAGAATCCCAAAGCGGAAATAGCCCCCTTCTTCCGTCAGCGGAAATAGGGAATAAGAAAATGAGTTTTGGAACAGAGGTCGTCGTGAACAGATGGGGGAGAATCTCGCGCCAAACTCCGGGTAAAGAATCTTGGACAAGAGGAGAAGAACCCATACCTTCAAGCCAGAACTAAATATAACATTATGTCCGTCAGCCCGTAAAAGAGAAAATACTCTCCGAAGGAACCTGCCGAAAAGATAAGTAAACATTAAGACTGTTTCTCCCTATACCCAATTATATACTCTCTCTCTCTCTCTCTCTCTCTCTCTCTCAATTTAAAAAAAGAAAAAAAAGACTAAAGAAAAGAAGAAAAGAAAGAAAGACATTTATCGTCATATATTATCCGCTGATAATATAGCCGACACGCGTGTGTAGTAAGAAGATTGGTATATTTTAATGTTCCCACGTGTTGAAGTTGCTCATTTGTGTCGTCTACTATCGAGTTGCTTATTTCATGTATCCTTTTCAGCCTCTTTCGCCTTATGTTATTCTCGCTTAAATTGCCCTATGAATTCCTTTAAAAATATTATACGGGAAACCGGAGTTGTCGACTGCTATAATTAATATTATTATATCTAAACCTAGAGGTCCATACCTTCCATAAATCTAGGGGTGGAAGAGCAAGTGGCCTGGTGGGTGTATGTGTAATGTGGAAACCCCTTGCCAGCGGCGGTCAGTCAAGCCCTAAATTAACCCCCATATAATATGCCAGTTCATATATATACCAGAGAAAGGACTCTGAACAAGGACTTATTCTACGAGGGATCAAGTGCCAGACCGCCCCGTCTTCACAAGTGCGAAAAATAAAATCCCCGGTTTGGTGATAACAATATTTAAATGCACCAGCTCCCATACCTTTTAAATGGTAGCTCATCCGGGGATCTTTTTATTTTAATTTGCCATCACACAACTGTCTCTTCTAGTCCTTCAAATTATATTTTAATTTCAGCCTTATAAAATGATTATGTATAAATTTAATACTTATATATAGATCAACTCAATAGTCATGAAAACATTAATTTAGAAAATTATGTTTTAAAACCAAGTGTCTCTTCTAGTCCCTCTCATTATATTTGAATTTCAGACCTTGCTCCCTGTGACTTTTGCTTATTACTTAAGCTCAGAGGCTGTCGTTATGAGACAATTGTGGAGATGAAAGAGGCTGTGACGAAGGTCATTGACACGCTCACACAAGAGGACTTCCGTGGGGCCTTCCAGAAGTTTTTGGAAAGGTACAACAAGTGCATTGCAGCTAGAGGAGATTACTTCGAACGGGAATAGAGTTTCATGTGTGTAATATCAATAAAAGTACCCATACGAAAAAAAGTCTGGAAACTTATCGTATGCACCTCATATATAACAACAGTAGGTGGTTGTTACTATCTCACTTGGTGGGTACGTGGCAGACCAAATACAGAATGATTTAGAGAGAGCTCAATATCTGTGATCAAGCTATTACATAATATAATAATAAATAAACATATGTAAAATAATATAAAATATATATAAATAAATACATATTAGTTTTTATATGTTTATGCTATTAAATATATATATATATATATATATATATATATATAAACTAATATATATGTATTATTATATTGTATATGTGTGTGTGGAGAGAGAGTGAGTGAACAGAAAAATCTATATGCTAAATATTGAAGATAGTACTCCCTTCTCCCACAGAAATTAGTAAGATGATATTTGAGAGAAAATTATCTAAGGGAAATTATTCTGAGGCATGTATTTATTACCTCCCATACATCATTTTTTATCTTTAAAAAAATGCTTTATTCTTCCGAGCAATGCATTTTTTTCGGTCAGTATTGTGGATCGCAAACGACTCCCTTTCAAATACTAAAAATGACATAATTTCAAGTTATTATTTCTATTTAACATGTCTTTTGGGGGAGGGGGCTCACAGATTTACGTTTTTAAGTAATTTATAATAATCTATAGCTTCAAGTAATTATTCTAAATACAAGTAATTTACAGTTATATAGCACCAAGTATTTCTATTGAATATGAACAATTTTCAAACAGATCTATTTGAACCATAAAGGAACCCTAACAGATACTACCACTCTGGGTCAGAGTGGATCTGTGAGTGATTGCAATGAAGGGATACAACACACTTCCCAGAGATTTACCATCAGAAGCAGTCATATCAGGACATCCCTGTTTGGGGGATGTGGGGGTCTTACCTCTTGGTATGGGATACAGTCAGTATAGTCTAAGTCTCACATAATACATAAAAATAACTATATATATAACACAGACAAGGTATACTGAGAATTAATTTGGTGTGGTTTTATTTTATGGTATATCAACCATTGTAGTTTATTTAATGTCAAATCCATTTTTATTCATTTCAACAGTTCTGTTTCAAACAATTCAGTTTAACATAAGTATGCAGTTTAAAGGTCAAAAACAGTTCTATTTCAAATCTATCAGTTTAGTCAAACTTAAATGGTTCAAAGTATAGCTATGTATTAGGAACAATTCAATTAACATCAGTCATTTACACACAGTTACATGAAAAACAGTTCAGTTTAGGTTAAATATGCCGTTTAAATTTCAAAACAGTTCTATTTCAGACAATTCAGTTTAGCACAAGCACACACTTTAGTTCTATTTAACCCATAGATAGGACCCTATCAGGTTCTACCACTCCAGGCCAGAGTGAACCTGGGAGTGATGACAATGAAGAGGTACTCTGCATTCCGAAGGCATCGATTGAGCCTCAACATCAGATTGTTTAGTACCATATTGAGAACACTTGTTAGAGAAGTCTTACCCCTTGTAAAGATGCAGTTGGCGTATTATGCAGCCCCAGCTAACTGAGAATTAAACATCATATATATCAATTACTGTGACATAATAGGTACTGATGTGGTAGTATATACTCTTAGCTATATACATATATGCATATGTGTAGACATGAGTAGGTGAGAGTACATGTATGTGTCTATGTGGACACATGTATGGTTGTGAGTAAACCATAGGTATGTATGTGTATATATATGTATGTCCATATAGGGCCCAGGAAATACATGCATGAATATGTTGAGCATGTGTGTGACCATATGAACCACTAATCCAACCCAAGTATAAATAGAGATTATCAGATAAAACTGGAACTATAACTTAAAAGAGCTTTAATTCTATTATCACACCCTTTACAATTTTGGAGACATACAGTCTGGCAATAGTTTTATGTCCAGTCTATGGATGGCCAAAACTCTAGAAATAGGAAATGTTCACCCCTACACATATACAAGTAAAGTGAGTCTGCTACACAGATAGGCCAGAGAAAGTATGATGGACAGTGAAGTGGAGAGGAGCAGAAAGAATATGCTAAGAGGATCCTCCTAAGAGAGAAGTGATGTCAAGCTTGAAACCCCAGCAGACGGTTGTTTTTAGCTGTCTATGTAGCAAAACAGTCATTCTGCAAAGCATCACACAGCCCTCTTCTGTTAAACCATGTATATTCAAGCTTTTATTTTCACCTTTTTCTTCCATTATGGACCCGTCTCAGACTCGTGCATGAGCCATGAACGGAAATCCCACATAACTATCAATGCTGAGAATTCTATTTGTCATCATTTTCAAGAAAAGACCTTAGAATGGATAAGCTGAAATGTCAAGATAACATAAAATGAGTTTAATATACAAACTCTTTAAATGATAACTCATCAAAAATTATTGAAGATGCAGAATTTGGCTTTTTTTTTTTTTAAAAAAAAGAAGCATTTATAAAAATTAGTCGATTTTAACTTCTTTGTTTTTTGTATGAAGAGTAAAACGATGATAGACCCATATTCTGATCACTTTTTATTTTGCCCAGTCAACTGAGGCTGTAGAATACACGAACTGCTTCTCTGCAGAGGGGTAAGACCCCTGCCACAATGATGGTCCTGGATATGACACTAAACAATCTGATGGAGAGGTTCCAGTGATGCTGAAGCTTTGGGGAATGTGGAGTATCCCTTCATTGCCATTGCTCCCAGGTCCACTCTGGTCCAGAATGGTAGCACCTGATAGTTCTATTTAACCCATAGATAGGGCCCTAACTGCATACTTATGCTAAACTGAATTGTTTGACTACACTGAATAGCTTAAATAGAAATGTTTTTGACAATTAAACAGTACTTACATTTAAACAGTGTGCTCATGCTAAACTGAATTGTTTGAAATGAAACTGTTTTTGACATTTAACTGTGAGTAAACAAAATCTGTACTTATACTAAATTGAATTAGCTGAATTAGAACTGTTTTGATAATTAAACTGTGTACTCAAGCTAAACTGAATTGTTTGAAATAGAACTGACCATTTGCATAAAAATGGATTTGGCGTTAAATAACCTGGAAAGGTAGATATGCCATAAAACCAACCAACCAATCTGATCACTTTTTTTAGAAGCCCAAAAGAGAAAAGCCAACACTATATTTTCTGACATCAACAATGGTTTTTTAGCCTTAGTTAAGTAACCAGTCTAGGAGAATAAAATTCTGAATTCAAACCAGATGTACTTCACTTCTGTCATGTCTTGTCAGAGTGAAGGAGAGGAATAAATAAATATTCTAAAAAAAATTTCAAAATGACAGACAAGTAATAGCATTGGAAAGTGAAAATAATTGAAGATATCAGAAAAGTGTCATACTAGCACAGAATTCAACTACCAAACAGGAAAAAAAATATGCAAAATAAATGTTTTATACTATACTATACTATACATAACTGAGAAAGACTAGAACAAGTCTCTTTATGAAGGTACATATTACACCTGAAAAAATTTCAGAAAATGTACTGTGTGAAATATCATATGAACAAAAAAAAAAAACAAGGATGTTTTTATCATTTAGAGTATTTAGACTATTGTCCTCCTCTTTGGTATATTCACAACCTTTTCAGCCTTCTTCAGGTGTTTCTAGCTGAAATCAAAAAATTCAGACAAATAAAAACAAGGATTTTGAAGAATTCTTTAAATATCAAGAACCATTCTCAAAACTATAAACTTATATAATCAAAAACTCTCCAATTATAGAAATAAATAGATGTACAACCGCATGTACACATGTACTCACATAAATATACTTGGGTTAGTTTGGTTGTTGTTTTTTTTGGTGGTAGGTATCATAATAGAAACTTCAAATTTTGACAATTTACAATTTTGACAAAATAAGACACATGTACAGCTGAGCAGCTTATACAATAAAGTGATTGTTTAGAAGAGTCAGTGGCAATTTGAAAAAGAAAAAAAAAATTGTGAAGCCAGTACCAACACTTTCAGTTCCAGCAGCTTTAACAAAACACAGGATTGTGCAAGTATGGTACACTCCATACTCAACTGCCCAGACTTATGTGTGACTTTTTCTTGTTTCCTAAATAGAAATTCTTCTCAAGGATAAGATTTAGGGACATGGAAATCATTAAAATAACAGCACTGTTACTCAACATGTCAAAAGAAGTTTCAAAAGGTGCTCCAAGTGAAAACTCACTGGAATAAATATGTTGAAAGCTAAAAGGCAAGAAAATTAATGTTTCATTCATACAAATACACACACAAAAGTGTATATGTTACCGAGCTGCTTTAACTAATGAAAAACTCAATAGAATGAAATAATACCTTTGGCCTTTAACAAAGAAAAATAGCATTTCATATACAAATACACGTTCACACGTGTGTGTGTGTGTGTGTGTGTGTGTAGCTCTTCTTCATTAAGACATATTTGATTAAAAAGGTATAGAATTTTTTGTCAACAAATTATTGTATTAATCCTTTCAAGTTGCTGTATAGATGTTAGAATTTTCGTCCAGGATTGGCTAATAAACCTTCCATAATTGATTGGTTCCCAATACTTTCAGACCCATCTTGGGCCATCAGCAGGAGGGCGTGTATGTCACCAAAGCAATACAACTAAGAACTAAGTGTTTATACTAGTGTTATGTTGTAGCATTTGTTTTTAAAATTTGTTTCTATAAATAGTAGCAGTAGTTAAAGACATTTGAGCACACACCCACCCACCCAAGCGTACCTAATATTAAAGGCCAAAAGGTACTATTTTAAAGAAAATTAATGCTTCCTTTCCATCTTGAACCAGCTAGTTTATTTTAATCCTCATACCTTTTTACTTAGGGAGGGAGGGAGAGAGAGAGTTAATTTCATTTATTGCTAACATATCTATATATGTACAGGGTGTCTCATGTTTCAAAGATGGTAAGGAAGAAAGCTTTTATACTCTATTAACCATCAAAATCTTTCATTTAAGATTTCAGAAATTCAAGTCAGTCAGGATTGATTTTCATACACTTACATCTATTTCTAAGATATCAATGTAGTTCTTGAGTAGTCATCTTGAAGGCTTTGGTAGGGCAAACAATCTAGCAGGAAAAACCGATTTCAAAACCTGAGGAGTTTTGTTCAAGAGAATGTGGCATTCTGATGCACTATTCTTCTGTTATTACCTTATCCAAGAAGTGTAGCTGGTTCAACATAAACCTACACCATTATAAGCACATCACCTGTGTAGATAGCTTAACAGTTCTAATTTTTAACCAAACTGTCAGGTTTTCATATGTTGAGAGTCGATCATATATGCACATATTTTTGGTTGAAATAACATTGATTATTTTTTATACTTCAAAATCAATTCAACAAAATACATTTATTTCAAATAAAGAATTTGAATTACTACTTTAAAATTCATTGGTGACATAGGATATCCTGTCATACAATAAAAGATTTGACTGATAGCGTGAGCGCAGGGCATCCCATAATTCTGGCCTTGAGCCATAACTAACATAAGCTTAGCAACTAAGGTTACTTTTTTTTTTTTTTTTTGTTTTTTTGTCAATAGTTTCAAAGGGTAACTCAAAAAAATTTTAATTACCTCCCTTACACTGACTTTTGTCAGTGATGATAGCACCTAAAACTGATATTTATCTGTACCTCCCACCAGGTAAAATTTGACAAGGTCTTTTTGAAAGTAGTGATTAAGGGAGGAGGAGGTTGCACATGAGCCATGCACTGCTGGTCATAGGTTCACCAGATCCGAAGGCCAGGTACAAGTGGGTCGTTGAACTTAGTTAATCAATGACAAGCCATGTGAATTTAGACTTGTCATTGATTTAGCAAACCAAAAAGGCCAAGTGTTTTGCAAATCCATGTTTAACAATGCTCGTCAAGGATTCATGAGGCCAAAAGGGCAAGCACAATTGTGAACTCGACTGGCCCAGTGGCTGTAGATATTACCTAGAACTTAAAAGGAAGTATTATAAGTAACCTGTGCTAGACAAAGTAATGCTTAGTAAATAAACTTATTTATGAATCAGCCCTTCTTGATGGGACTTATATACGAGTATTGCTAATCAAAACTAATAATTCTATTTCACATTAATCCTATAACTGTACAAAATAATAACTAAATAGTTCTATTTGACCCAGATAAGAGCCTAAAAAAGGTTCTACTCCTCCAGGTCAGTGAAGGAGCACTCCATGTTCCCCAAAACTCTAGGACAGCAGCCTCACCATCAGATGCAGTTTAGTGTCATGTCCAGGAGACTTGTTGGGTAGGAGGGTCTTACCCCACCCCCCTGCAGAGAAGCAGTCAGTGTATTCTACAGCTGCAGTTGACTCATCTTCTACCAAATTGATTTTCAAAATTAAAATCACAATTGTTCTATTTCTCATAGAAAAATTGTATAACAAAAATGGGATATTATTAAATATTGCCAACTATCAATAGTTTGATAATACCACCTAATAAAATTTGTTTTGATCATATGTTCCACTAGAAAAATTGCTAGTAACCTTGATTTAGAAGAAAACTTACTTTTTAATTCCATTTCTAAGTGGTTATGAACCAGACATAATGACCGCTGTTTATGATAGGATCAAAATAGCATAACTGTGCCTTCTCCATATACACAGCTGTTTTTTTTTTTTTTGTTTTTTTTTTAAATTAGTGACTTAATACAAACTTGTAAAAAATTTTCTCAAGTGGAAACTTAAGCATATAAAAAAACTGACAGTTACCATCCTTCCTTTGGAAGAGTACTTAGCATAGCAGTTATTGTCATAACAGAATCAGCAACCCAAGTTCAAATCCTGAATAAGACTGGTTTGGTTTCACTAGGACAGACTGGGTTCTCTAACCTTAGGCAACAGGTTTAGAAAGAAAACTGAATTTAATCAAAAAAATTGACTGTTGCATCTTGTCAGTAGGAAGGGGAGTTTAGTAAATAGATACTTTCCTTCTCTCCCACAAAAAAATAAAATAAAATAAAATAAATGAAAATAAAAAAAATTGGGAACTCATCATATTGCATTGCTTAGTAAACTGTTAGCAGGCCAATATGCTAATCAGTTCAGTTCTTATAAGATACTACACTGCTATAGCAGTGTGCCAGTATTAAAATCTAAGTTTAATAAATGACAAATGTTTTAACATTTTTTTTTTAAATGACTGATTAATAAAGATTATTTTAGACCAAGACTTATCTAACTTTTTACATGATGTACCCCTTGTAACCAATGGAATATTCCCAAAATTTTTTGGGTTGTTTCTTAAGTTTCACTAGATGCCATAACAGGAAGAGTAACATTTTTGATTTCAAGATTAAAATTTTCACAAAATATAGGCAAATTATAAACAGAATATTGTATCATCAGAACATCCACAAATACTTGGCAATAATGAAACTAACTTAACAAGTGACAGTCCAAATCTCTGATCAAGTGTGATTTTTCTTGAATGATTTTTATTCTAAATCACTAAAAATTTCTACCATCAATAAGGCATTTTATTTTAATATTTCATTATTTTTCTTTTAAAATCTATTCTTAAATCTTATTTCAAGACATCTCAAAGTATTATATAAAAAAAAGGGGAGGGATATTTTTAGAATCTAGTCTCTTTTATAGAATAATTCATTTAAAATATAATTATTTAAGTGTGTATGTGTGTGTAAATATGATTATATACCTAGTAAACAATGCCAGAAAGCTCTGAATCTTTTCCATTGGAGCAAATTGGTTAGTTCATCCATTTAAATGATAGTTTTATCATCAACACATCACTTGTGACCATCACACTCAATCAGGCTTTCTGCAAGGTGTACAATATCCACTCATGTACATTATCCAGTTTTTGTTGTTACAAAGGGATTTATAAATGCAAACTAATAAATTCCCCCCATGGAGTCTATAAAGACCCCTTTGAAAAGACTTGATTTAGACTTTTTTTTTTTTTTTTTTTTTTTTTAAATCAGTGTCCTCTGAACTTTGCTTACTTATTTGATGGCCAAATTCAGTTAAGAGAAGCTAGTCAGTCGAGTGAATGTGATTTGACAGAATGAGTTCCCCCTCCCTTCCTCTATCAAGTGTTAATTTTTATTACCTGAAATTTAAGGCTAATTTATCATTTATATTTTGCTAGCTATTAGACAATGAAATTTATTATATACTTTAAGATGTAGACACTGAGAAGCTCGTGTGGTACCTCATGAGAATCTAATTCACTGCACATGTACAGTCCACAGGTGACTAGCTTACTAATTAGCAAACCAGAGCAGATGCAACTACGATTAACTTGAGGCCAAAATAATGAAACGCACAGTAAAAAGACTCAAGCATTGATTTATGCTTGTAATGATACCTTTTAACGATGAAAATCCTTCAAAAGAAAGCTAATAAAAAAAACTGAAGAAACATTGTCTGAGAAAATTGGCCATCACCTAAAGCTAGACTAGGAGTAACAAAACCAAAACAAAACTTTGGAAAAAAAAATCTGGTATAGAAGATCAGAGAGAGGACACATCACATCCTGAGATATCAAATTGATTTACAGAGGATTGCTAGGAAGTCGGAAGTGATGACAGCTGATATCCAAGTCCGGTTTTCAGCACCACATTTTTTTTTTATTGATTAGCAAAACAGATGGCAGAAATAAATAGTCTATCAAATATAGTAGTGAAATAAACAAATCATTATGAAAATGCTTTACTTAAATTGACAAAGTACTCAAATATTGGCAAGTAGAGCAAAATAAAAGCTAAAAATTGTTCTCACCCCATGTCAGATTCATTATTAAGTTTCACATATATGAAAAATAGACAGTCTGAAGGTTTTTCTTTTTTCAAATATGTGAAACTGAGTAATGAAACAGACATAAGGTGAGATACGAGATATTATATATATATATATATATATATATATAAAAATAAATGAGAGAGAGAGAGAGAGAGAGAGAGAGAGAGTTCACTTTCCCATAAAAATAAAATATATGGTAACTTCTGCTTCGATATTTTTGAACCATTTTCAAAAGTGCCAGAGAGTAATCAAACTGACATGCAAAATAAATAACAAAAGGAGGGAATTATGTTTAGAAATGTACATTTAATAGTTTCTCAACATTCATATACAATATGAAAAGGTTTTTCTTTTTGTTTTTTTTTTTGTTTTTTTTAAACCCATAGTAATTGTTCTGACTTTCCAGTTTATCAAAAATAACTTCATCTTAACCCTTATTTTAGAAAAAAAATTAATGATTTAAAAACTTGTTTTCCCAAGTATTTTGCAAAGCAGACATATTTTTTTTCCTTCAATTCCAAGTATTGAAAATTCCATGTCTCTCTCAAACACATCAGACAGGAGGAGGAGATGGTGAAATGATCCCAAATGACATTAGTCATAGAAAAACTGTATGAGATGCAACAATATTAAACTAGAAGAGAATTTAAAAGATACAGGAATTGAGGCTATGGCAAGCAGTGGATAAACTCAAAGACAATAGATTTTAAATATTAATTTAAGAGAAATAAAAAAAAAATCACAAGGTATAAAAGAAAATACATCATAATTTTCTTAACTTTCAAAATTGATTTCATAAAATGAAAAATTTATTTTTTTAAATATTTGGGAGTAATTAAGATTCAATTGAAGAACTCATTTCATGAAAATCTCAAAGAGAAATATGCATATCCTTTAAAATTATGGCTTGATTCAGGAAAATTTTTCCAGTTCATAGAATAAGAGAGGCATTTTTACCCACCTAACTAAGTTCATTTCAGGTCCCTTATCTGATTCACCATCCCATTTTTTTTTCTTTGGAAAAAAAAAAAAAAAAAAAAAAAAATTTTTTTTTTTTTTTTTTAAAAAAGACAGTTAAATTATGGCAAGGGTATGAACAAATATTGCATGAAAAATAAATAACATTCTTGATACTAAAATTCCACCCCATTTGCAAAAAAATAAAAAATAAATTAAAAAAAGATTTGGGACAATGTCTATTTGATTTGATTTGAATAACAGCAAAGCCTAGGTAGGAGCAGAGCAGTTTTGTTTTGGGTTTTTTTTTCTCCAACTAAAAAGTAGTGGAAAACTGAAATTCTAACTAGCCTGAGCAAAAAGAGGCTCAACAGGTGTAGCCAGAGATTAAAGCTGCTCAAGTAAAAACAAGTAATCAGAAAATTGTGAGTGCAAAGCAGGAGCTAATCAAAACAATTATACCCTCCCCTCCTATCCAAAAAACAAAGAATAGGGGTGAGAGGAAGTGGTATGGCTGCTCCTTAACTAAACATCTTGAGTAAATAAGGATAGTTTTCCAAAGAGAGCTTATATGTAGGCATCTCAGCCTGCATGAGAAAGTCTCTTCCACCTCCCATCACTTATTCATGTACTTGTAAAATCCACTCTAGTGAAGTGCAGAATAATCTATTGGAAGACTTACAGTTTTTTTAATTTTCATCAATTTTGTCCTGGTTTGAAAAACTATTTTGCATCCACCTTAAAACATGTCATCTCAACCAATCTAACACAAGAAATAAAACCTCAAATTTCTCAATGGACACTTCACTGCTCTACCAAATTACAGAGTCAGACATTTACCATCTTTCAAGTAAGAGTTAAGTATTTGTGTATAATAATAGGCTTTTTCATCATTAAGCTATGAATTTACTGATGTACCCCAATAAGGTGGTATCCATAATTTTAGGAAATAGCTTCAAATTACCTAGAAAGAAAGTTTCTTATAAGATGCACAGAGCATGTTAAAGATCTTTGTACAGGTTTCACATATACTGGACAAACTTCAATTCTCCAGTGGTGATAGTAATCATCACAAGAGATGTGACTTAAACTCTGCAGTTAGCCGTCATTTAATATATCATATCTTATTTAAGTCCTAAAGCTAAATAAACTATAAATCAAATTTACACCATTTAAAAATGTCATGTTATTAGGAAATTAAAACAAAACAGGCATTATAGATTGTGATCAAAATAGAAAATGAATATATATTATACATCCATTGGCTTGAATTATTCTTTTTAAGAAGGTTCAGATTGGGAGATGGAGGGAAATGTTCCAAGAAAATATTTGATCCCTGATAAGAAAACATTCTACTTATAATGAAAGTAATACATATTTAAAAATGAACACAAAATGCTGAAGAGGATGAAAGAAAAAAATACAGAAGCTAATTTTATGAAGAGCAAGCAAAGAACCTAAGTTTGCACTTTTCATATACTGTAAGAAAAGACTTTTTTTTTTCCTTCTTAAGAGAGAGAGAGAGAGAGAGAGAGAGAGAGAGAGAGAGGAAAAGTTACCCTTTACTTAAACTACTTGAATCAAATGCAGAATCTTAGCCCATGTAAGTATCAGCAATTAGGAAAGAAAGGGAAAAATAATTGAAGAAAATGAAAACAGACCAAAAGTCAGAGTTGGTTTGATAGAGAAAGAAAATATCTGGCAATCAGCATGTTTTTTTAAATAGAAATTAAAGAATCTCATAAGGTTTTTTTAACAGAAAATTTAGTTCTCTGAATGCATAACTTAAAACGGATCAAAATTTTAGCTACTGAGATATATATATATATATATATATATATATATATATATATATATATATATATATATATATTATATATGCACACACATACAGCATATTTCAAAAAATTTGCTATATTTATAAATAAAGATTGCTCAATTTCAGTCAGAGCCTGTGTCTAAATTAGGATAGCATAGGCACTCAATCAACAGTGCTTGGTGACTGTCAGTTTCTTGCCTATATATATTAGATAGAAAAAAAAAATGGTGCAACTACATTTTGACCAAATGTGTGTTTTGGAGGATATAACTTAATAAAAAAAAAAATTTAAAAAAACAAAAAAACAAAAAAAAAAAACGGAAAAATACTGACTCCCTCAGAAAACAAAGCTAAGTATGATATGATGATGATGAGCTTGAGAGAAACATTTGTAAAATTTTCAATCCAAGAATTATACAATTATATTAAGTTAGAAGAGGAATCAGAAGAGAGCAGAGTTAAGTTAATTTCTAGCAGAAACAGTTCTGGTGCTCCTGCTAGGTTTTTTTATTTTTATTTTCATATTTGAGGATTTTTTTTAAACACTTTTTTATTTTTAGGTGGGACCAAAAAATAGCATTTTATAAAAAGACATTCAAAATAATTTTGTTTGAGTCATTTTTCTCCTCAAACTATTCTAAAACGTTATCAAATTAGTCTCAATTAGCAATTACCATGGGAAGAAGAGTCTGCAGTTACTCACCTGTCAAAAAGATAGGAGACAGGAAATTGTTCTAAAGTGTTTTTATTTTTGGAGATGACAAATCATTTATATTCTGAAACGTTTCTTTGGACAGCTGTTAACCCTGCTGTTTTATGCATCACATTTCAATCAGAAAAATCCACCTGAAAGATATGCTTCCTAATTAGTAATAAAACAAAGAGCAAGAGACTACCAAACCAATCCAGATTCCTCAACAATAGGCCAAAGAAGCTTCCAGAATATTAAGGAAATTGTTCACTTTTTCTCTTCTTAGGTGGGGAGGAAAAATATATATCTCCACACATACCTTACATTTTTACCAAAAAATGTTAATGAAAAGAAAATGGATGGAGTTGATTGTGATTAGTTTACCTGTCTGTTCAATCTAAGAAAAAAAATAAAATAAAATAAGGAACAGCAACAGTGTCCACTGTACATTGACAGTACTGGCAGGTAGGAGAGCAGGTTGTCAATACTAAGCATTACATACACAAACATAGATATGTACACATACATGACTGCATGGCTCAGTATATGCAGTAACCAGTTTTTTCGGGGGGGGGGGGTCAGTGATGTTTATATCTTAGGGTTTAATAACACGCGAAGATGTCCATGTGACTAGCAGCTGAGAGAGAGAGAAAAAAAAAAAAAAAATCTGCCCTAACACTGCACATCATAGTGAGATATGGAGACTTATCAGCAGGCAGGGCTGAGTATGACAAAAAATATTCAAAGATCAAGTAATGACATACATTTGACCGATTGGAAGGTCACACCAAAATGAAGACATAGGTGAACATATAGTCCGGGTTAAAAGCACAGTAAGGGTAACCCTAAGCCATAACGTTTTTAGACCTTACTTTTCTAGTGCAGGTATCATTAGGGAACAAGAAAAATTTCAGCAAACAAGCCAAAGCTTAACTCATTGACAAAACTTCTCATTTCCCAATAATACCTGCATAAAAAAAAAAAAAAAAAAAAATCATTTGAAGTTCCACTACAGGTTATCCTTACCACATTTAACCTGCACTAATAAAAGGACAACTGGATCTGAGAAAAATGCCTTTAACCAACTATTTAGAGGCATGAGAGAGAATTTATTTTTATCTCCTTAATATCATTCAAGTGGCTGCTCCAACCATGTACCAAACAAAATGAGCAAAGGGAAGAGAAATAATATCTGTTCAGATCAATAAAAATAATTTTTCTCTCCTCAGAAAAATAGAGCTGATGTGATAGAAAAGGGCCAAGTTAAATGAGAAGTCAGCTTTCTGGCCACACAATTATTTAGTCACAAATTCAGTTGGTAAAAAGAGTGACTAAAGGTCCTGGAAAAAAGAACAATCACAATACTGCAGATGGGTAGATGTCAAAAACATGACAAGTTAACATTAACCAACAGCATAATCATTGTAAGACACAGGAACGGTCGTTATATTATGGTCTGTTACACATCTAACAAAAATTACTAAATTCTTCCATTTAGCTATTAATTCAATAGTAATAATTACTAGCTTAATTTCAAACAAATTTATTTTTCTTATTCTTATTTGATTAGTAATAATTATACAGAGACTAAACTATATATATGGGCAAAAATTCCCAGAAGATTGGCAGGAGGGGGAGGACACCATGATGAAGATATTTAGTCAGTTATGACTACAGATACATAGTGTTATGAATGCATACACACAAGCTGTTTTGTTTCTTTATGGATTTTTTCTTCTTTAACTTATGCATGTTCCATACTTTGTGAATATCAATTGAATTTCTTGTGTATGCAACATGTACATTCCTGTGTGTACATTTGTATTACAATCAGAATAGGCAGCATCAGAATCCTGAGTTTCTAATGCAAGGATCAAAAAGATCAGTCAGCTTTATAGTATACAGCACAGTACACCCACCCACTAACTTGACACTGTATATATTAAAACTAAAAAGTAAAGCACTATTTAAAAAAAAAAAATTATATATATATATATATATATATATATATATATATATATATATATATATATATATATATAGGGGAAATGTATATCAAATAATAACATACATATACATATATGTATTTTTGACTAAAATAGTTTTATTTTTAAAATAATTTTTTTTAAGTAAAGCAAATTAAAAAAAAAAAAAAAGTGTCAGTACAGATTTTCATGATTGTATTTTTTTTGTTTGAATTCCCTCATAATTGCTTCCCAATGTTTGAAATATTTTCTAATTTGTTTTTTTTCTTCTTTTTCCTTGCTTTAATAGTACACAAGTATTATATGATAGGCTGTGAATGGAGGACAAAAAAAATATCCTGAGGTGGAGGACAAAAAATATCCTGAGGTGGGGGCCAGCAAGACCAGCTACACATGCTGGTAATGTGTAGCTGCCAAATGAATCATTATCATAATCCTCAACAGCAAGAAGTATTGGCTAATATACCTAATATCCCCCCACTCCCCACCCTTTTTTCTCCATTCCAGTCTACCAAGACCATTTGGTGTAGTGATAGTCAAGTCACACTGGACTCACTGGATATAAGGAAATAAATGACCACAAGACTCCTACCAACCACTTGGGAGAGGGAGATGAAGGCTAGAGAGGGAGAGAGAAATAGAGGATTGCTAGTGGTACATGCAAACATACAACCAGGATTGGTCCATCATTCTAGCTGCTGAGACGGGAATATACAGGTGAGCCAGCATAAATATGTTAACACTGAGATTATAACATCACATATCCTAAGCATGCAGGCTCCTGCTCTGTTCTTCTATTCGGTGGTGGTAGTGGTAGTACTGTTATTGTTGTTGATGATGTCACTGTCGCTGTTGCTGCTGGTTTGTTTCTGTATGATAAAAGGCGGCTGTGGCGAAGGAGGAAGAGAAAGAGGAAGGAATGGGAAGAAGAGTAGAGAAAGGGAGTCAAAGCAGTTTACACCTCCAGAATGACTTCTTCGGTGTTTGATCTTTCCGTGTTAATTGATAGCTTCCACCTCGGTTCTGTGGACTAGATGCCTCCTGGTGGGAGAAAAAGAAATATATAAAATAAAGTAGAAATATATGTTTAAAAAGATAATCCAAACAAGTACTGTATACAAGATTATATGAAACATGATCTACAAAACCGGCTCATTGACCTAGTGGGTAAATGGTCAGGTCGCATCATGCCAAAGACTAAAAATGGTACTTGATACCTCCTTGCTTAACACTCAGTAATATAAAAGGTACGTATCAAGGATAAAGTGGAGCAATCCAGGGAAAAGAGTAGCGCCCTTCCCTACACCTCAGTATAGTAGCTAATGAAAATGGAGCCTTCTGGTTGCCCTCGACTACAGTTTATTATCTACTTTATTATCTACAAATCATTTGAAATAAATCTAATGCAGAAGAAAGTTACTTGTTTCGTGTAAGAATGTTCTCATCTAATTTCTTATGCCAAGGAAGGCTTTTTAAAAAAAAAGGTTATTCATGAAAAGACTTTTGTATTAACAAAAAAAAAAAAAAAAAAAAAAAAATTGTCAGTCACAAGTTATTTAGAATGCTTATCAAATGCCCTCTCCATTTTAACCCCCCCCACACACACACACATTTAGCATCAACAATTTTAAAGTATGAACAAAATTCTGATCCAATACTTATTTACCACAAACATTAAATAATTTTGAATTACAAATATAAATTTAAGAAAAATAAACACAAAGTTTAAGAAGTAGGTAAGTTTGCTATTATTTTAACTAATTTTCATTTGATTTTATTAAAATTTCTTATGCCATAAAATTCTTTAAATATCTATTTGTTTTAACTGCAATTCAAGCCATCCATAAGTATGAAAATTAGAATGCTAAAATTGACTCACCAATTTACGGTCCATTTTAGCTTTAATATCGCGAGCTAGTGTAAAGAAGGCCTCCTCTACATTGATACTGGCTTTAGCACTGGTTTCCATAAACTTTATTCCATGTTCAATAGCAAGCTGATAAAAGAAAATCAGAAATTAATAATTTCAACTGAAAAATGCACACACAACATTCGTCTGTTAAAATTAAAGTACATTTGGAATAGATGTTTTAATATCATTATTCAAGATTTTAGAGAAAAAAATATATATTATGGCCATTGCTTCTCAAAAGACATGTTCTTAAAAAAAAAAAAAAAAAAAGAAAAAAAAAAGGTTCAACAAAAGGCAATGAATATTAAAAGGAAAATACCAAAAATTAAATAACTATATATTAAATTAAGTAAACAGCCAAAGTATAACAATGAAATATGAAGCCGTGAACATTCAAATGCACTAATACGAATATTAGAAGTGATCAGTTATAATTGTTAGAAGTTGCTAAATAAGATGCACTACTATTTATTTTTTAAAAAAGTTGACTTTCCTTTTTAAACCCTTTCTCCTTAAACCAAAAACAGTACATCCCCCCAAACCAAATCTAAATTTAGATTCCAGTTTTTATACATATTAAAATTATGCCCTTAAACATATCAGCATTTTAGATAACGTTACCTGTTCTCCTCTTTCCTTGGACACTTGTCGTCGCTCAGTCATATCACATTTATTTCCTAGAATCATTTTTTCTACATCTTTGGATGCATGCTAGAAAATGAAAATATAAATTGATATGCAAGATGATATACACATTTTCCTAAATATGCAATTTAATTCATAAGTTAACTATATTGCATATTACAGGGTAAAAATATGATTAAACCACAGAATAATCTTTATCACACTCTTAGTTTTAGAGAGCATTTTACTGTAGATAAAAATGCATGAAAACAGTCTTAAAATAGGAGCCACTTGGATCCCAGGGCAAAGATTTCACTCAAGTTTGTTTATAATTTTCCTGCAGCAGGGTTTGGAGTATTTTACAAAAAAATTTTCCGTTATCAATAAAATAGATTATTTTTTTTTTTTTTTATTAGTTTACATTTGATACAAATATGCTTTAATCCCTGCAAAATGTTAAGCTTTTTGACATCTCAAAATTTCCATATTACCTAAAGAATGAATCTAGTATATATAAAAAATTGGATAAAAATCAATGAAATTACAAAGTGCACTAAAGAAACCACAATACATACAAGAGTTCATTTTGTTTTGTTTTTAAGAATTGTGAGTGGGGGAGGGGGAAATAGAAGCAGTTGCTTAATTATTAATTGAACAGATTAATTTCAAGTCAAACTGCTATTTCTAATCATAGCTTAATCTAAAACCACTGCCTACCATCACCACAAAAACTTTTTCCCTTTATTGTAACATTTCATTCTAGAATAATTTTTTTATGATTATAACAGCAACAATCATTTGAACTAGATTCTCTCTAATAAATTTTTTCTTTATTTTTTTTTGGGGGGGGAATTATATATATATATATATATATATATATATATATATATATATATATATATATAAATAAAATATAAAAAGGTGGTACAAAAGTCATTTTAATAGATTTTTTTTTTTTTTGTCATTTATGTGTTTTATTTATTTTATAGTCTACATTTATCTTAAAGTAATTTCCAAGAGTCAAAAAATATTAAAAGAATTCTTTATTATTATTCATTGGCCTAATGAGTAGAGTGTTTGCCAATGGTCCGGGTGACTAAAAAAAAAAAAAAAAAAAAAAAAAAAAAAAAGGTACTTGCTGCTTTGCTTAACACTCAGCATTATAAGATAGAGATCAAAGGTAAAGTGGAATAAACCAAGGAATGGCATAGCACCCTCCCTACACCTCGTCGTAGTAGCTATTGAAAAGAGAGCCTTTGGGTCACCCTCAACTAAGGTCACCAACTTTTACTTTATTATTATTCATAAGTTTTTTAATAGGATTAAAAACTTTCTTTTAAATATTTAGTTTTGTCACTTAAGTTGTGATTTTTATGGCTCTTAAATTAAAGGAAAAGAATTATCTTACAGAATTGAGATTTTTTTAAATTCCGAATTAAATTTTGTCTATAATCACATTTCAAATTTGATAAAACTGTTAGAGAATAAATAACAGAAGTCCATGTAAATAGTCAATTTTTTATGGGTATTATGCAAGTTTAATAATATACAGGTTTATTTCAGGAAACATTGATAAATCTACTTTATCTGCCCGATTAGTAAATTTGATTTAGTATTTAATCTATTTTGTTGAATGTGTAATAACCAAATGAATTTGAATATCATTTTATTTAGTTTAAACATTCACAATTTATTTATTTATTTAGTTTAAACATTCACAATTTCTATTTCAAATCAAAAGTGACAAAGATTCTAGGAAAGCAGAGAATATTGTTTCATATGCACAAAAAACACAAAAAAATTGCCTCCATTCATTACTGCTCATTCTTATAAACTAACATTTTTTTTATTTTTTCTTTGGAAAAATAAAAATTTATAGCCAGAAACATTTTTAACACAAAATGAAATTAAACACTATTGCAAAAAGAATCCCCAATTAGTTCCAAGAACTCATTGAGAAAATTGTAAATGTTTAAGTATAAGAAATCCAGAAATAGAAAAAAAAAAAAAAAAAAATCATTATCTTACCTCCTCAATGTTCCTGATCCAATTCCTTATATTTTCAAATGACTTTTCATTTGTAATATCATAAACTAACATAATCCCCTGAAATTGAAAAAGAATTATTTTAGGATTTTCAACAAAGATGGCAATTTTATTTTGGTCATGTAGAGAAATTACAACCAAAGAAAAATGCTGAGAATTTGACAAATTTCAAACCATTTACTTTCAATAAAATTGACAAGAATTCAAATTTCAACTATCTTAACACCATAGTTTTCAAGTGATTTGCTGGTAGTTAAGTTTATGAAAATGTTAAAATGTCTATATGAAGAATATTCATTGAAGGGTGGGGGGAATCAATCAAGTATTACAGAAGTACTGTATTAAAAAAACTTTTAAATCCCAAAATATATCCTTAACAGACAATTACCAAATATATTTTCTATATTATTTCAATAATTTCATTCAACTTATTTTCCAATACATTCTGTATTTTGCACAACAAAACTAGATTGAAGCAACTGCAAAATAATCTGAGTATATATATATATATATATATATATAAGAGAGAGAGACTAAACAAATCCTTATTTATTGATTCAATAAATTTAACAGAACTCGCTGATTTGAACTACCAAGTAGTAAAATTTCCAAGTATCAGTTCTATTTGATCACACACAATCAATTTTTTTTAAATGAAATCACTATCAACAAAAAAAAAAAAAAAAAATTGTTTAACATCAACCAACAGAAATGGTTATCAGGAAAAAAATTAGACTAATAATAAAAACACCTGAAAAATAATTTTAAAATTGCAAAACCAATGAATATTTTCCTACATCCTTCCACAAAAAATATGGTTTACCAATAATAGAATTCAAAGATTTTTTTAAAAGGTTTTATTCAATGGATTAGCTTACAAAGTTCACATACGGAGCAAAGAATTTGTCTTTAGTTTTGGTAATTCCATATCAAATTCTTGAATAGCGATTTCAACTTGAATGCAAATTTAACAGAACATAAACCTGCTAACCTAAAAAACAATTTAAAAAGAAAAATTTGAAAAATGTACTTCAGTGAAATCATAAACTGCTTAAGTTGTAGCAAAAGTTGTCGTCAAGCAAATTTTGCCAATATTCCAGATGGCTCCCATCTCAAGAGAAAAGTATGTTTAATCCCTATCCCCCTCACCTCAGCAGAGTTAAAGATCCAACCTTCCATGAAAAAACATTTAATACAATACTCAAAAAGCAACTAAAAAAAAAAAATAAATAAATAATAGAGCTTCAATTTAAGATTATAGTAAAGAAATACCAGAAAAAGGGAGGGTTATAATATGGCTCTCTAAAACATCTTCAAGTTTAATTTCAAGTTGGTAATGAAAAGAAAATTTAAAAATCACTACAATAATTATTTTAGTTATTAATACAGTAGTGAAGACACCATCCTCATACTACATTTGAAAAACAGATTCTTTGAATGGTGTGTGAGCTTGTGCAGAGGACCACACCTAATGAAAAAGTTGAGTTAAAGCACTTCTAATAGCATATAAAAACCAATATAACATTAGTGCCATGTTAAAAAAAATTCCTAGTTTTACAAAGAAATTGTATTAAAAAGCATGTAAATGCTATAAGTAAAATGCTGAACCGAGTACTTAATTAGCTATAACTCATTAAATTACAAAGAGATTCTTCTCTGCAAATTAGGCTGAAAATATCTTCAACTAATCATCAATCATGAGCTAGTTAATAACTGAAAACTCTCACACACACACACACACATATATATATATATATATATAACTTTACAACAACTTATGAGCACAAAAATAGGTGGTTGAAATTAGAATTCATTCAATTTTTTTTGTATTAAAAAATCTTAATTCTTTTTCTTATCAAAAGGAATTTTTATTAAGAGTTTTCTTCCTACCATATATATGTACGAAGATTCAACAAGAATTTGAGATTTTCCCCAAAAACAATATACATCATTTTGCTGGCAATGGTAATTTTGTACTTAAGACAGATTTAGTAGTTACCAAAGTTTATTAGCACAGGCTATGATAAAACAATATCAACTTTAGATTTAGTATAATGAAAATAAAGATGCTTTAGAATGCTTTTTCTGAAGTTTAAGACTGCCATGAGAATATAAATAACTAGTTACCTCTAAAACACTGACAGAATAGAGTATTTTTTTTTAAAAATAGATTGCATTTTCCAAAATGTTGCAAATAAATCCAAGTCACCAGGCATATATCAATATAAGCTTTCACCAAAATAAACAAAAATCTATAAGATGATGTCAAGAACTTTATATAAGTGTAAAAACAGCTTTTTTTTTTCAGTTCTCTAAATGAACTATCTAACAAGAGATTAACTCCTGACAATATTTTGACAAGGATTCAATCTTCAAGTACTTAATCAATTGTCAATGGCAAAATGACAAAAAAATTTGCTTAAGGCTATCATTTCTCACAGATATGTTGCTCAAAAGTAGGTAATTTTCTGATAATATAGAGATAGCTGAAATTACCTGTCAAAAACATTTTAATAAAAATTAACAAAAACTAAGAGGCAAATTCAGAATACAGATACAGGAAGAGTTTTAAGATTTGAGCCAGCAACTCACATTAAAACTGATTATGTTAATAGCCAGTTTGTGATTTTATTTTCTTTCTCTAATACAAAAAAGAAAAATCTACAGTTGTCAGCAGTAATAAAGTGCTACTCCCAATTCAGTCAATGATATTTCCAATAGCCTCTGTCTTGTCCAACAACATATCAGCTACTGCTTCTCTTACTAATGTAATAATTATGGATAGAGTGGAAAGACCATTGGCTCTTCAGATTCCCTTTTCAGCAATCAATAATGTAAAGTGTCAATTGGTGATATTAGTGATTTCTATCCTGTTAAAAAGGGGAAAAAAATGGTCAATTTCTGGAATCTATCCTTCAAAGAAAAATTACTTAACACCCTAGTCATCATTATTAATCAAATTCAAATAACTTCCACATGTATGCCTTACACAAAATCATTTTTACTATTAGGTTTATATTTTTGAGTGACAATTCTTTATAAATATTTCTATCAATTTCAACTAACTTTTACAAATACCCTTTAAAGTAACCAAATCTAAGAAAATAATTCTTAGATGAGCAAAAATAGTAATAGCATGACTAAAAATTTGAAAGAATTCCAAAATTCAATTACAAAGCTAGAATTGTCTCCTTCACCCATTTATTCTTCAAACACTTCAAGTAACCTAGTCATCATGGTTTTCCTCAAGTTCAAGAATTCTGAATAATATATATATTATCCACAAAATTTAAACCATATCAATCTTTATATTTACAAAAAAAGCAAATATACATAATTATTGGGCAATAATACTGTATGAAAAGCAATATCTTAACTCAAAAATGAATTTTTCTTTCAAGATAGTGACATTTCCTTACAATATAAATGAAAAGAATTTGAAGAGTGAACTGTGTACCAAATTTGAACTGGCTACCATTGAAGTAATTAGTATACCAAGGGTTGTAAGGAAGGTTTATTGGCTGCAGAGACATTCCTGACCAGTAGGCTGGAGCCATCTTACATAACTACTATGTGACTAACCTGCTTTTAAGAAGCTCAGCTATTGGTCAGTCATAATTGTACAGTCAATAATGCCAATGAAAATAGAAATAAATGTTTGAATTTTGAGATTGAAACAAAATTATATATATATATATATATATATATATATATATAAACAATCATTTCATGGTTTAATTTTACACTGTAAAATTATTTTGTAAACATCTATATAATAGAGATTCCCATTTAGTTATTCTATTTTCTGTAAAACTATATACAACATTCAATGTGATAGTACCAATCTGCAGGTCTCATCAGCTAACCACCTTCCTCTAGATCGTAAGATTTTTAAAAAGGAGTCAGCTGCTGATCTTGGTCAAAACTGCAGGAGCTATGTGGCAGGTTCACAAAGGAAAAAGTCAAAAATAGAATCACAGGGCTGTCTTTATTGATGACTTGTCATAATTTCACTCAGACCAATTGGGGTCATGTGTGCAACTCTCAGCTTCAAAGTTAAGTCAAGCAGCTATGTTTAATTGACAAGTGCTCCCTAAAACTGCCTGGACTTGAACTGCCAACTCCAGTGGCTGATGAATATATGGGGTTTGACTTTGAAAAAAAAAAAAAAAAAAAAAAAAAAACTTTACAATTTGGCCACATAAGTACTTTTTTTTTTTTTTTTTTTTTTTTTTATTAAGATTTGGCTGCTGACCTGACTGTACAAGTGCCAAAGACTTCAATTTATAATAGACATTAAAAATAATCCTTTAATTTCATTAAAATGTTGAGAAATCCTTTTTTCAGTTTCATTATTTAGAAATTATTTTTATTACCAAACTTTTAAAAAGCTTCTTTAACCTCAAAAATTTTAGCTATGGCCCAGCAGTTAGAGTGTTCGCCAATGGCCCGGGAGACCTGGGTTCAATCCCAGGTCGAGTCCTACCAAAGACTTTAAAAATGGAACTTGATACCACCTTGCTTAACACTCAGCATTATAAGGCACGGTTCAAGGGTAAAGTGGAGCAATCCAGGGAATGGAGTAGCGCCCTCCCCTACACCTTGGTGTAGTAGCTATCGAAAAGGGAGCCTTCAGGTCACCCTCGACTATGGTCGCTAACTTTTTACTTTATAGACAGATCCACACTATGCCTATATGTATACACATGCATGTGCATCTACAGACAGAAGTATCACACAAAAATATTTGAAACTCCATTAAATTTTAAAGGCTTATAATTTAGATTTTATGATTTTAAACAAAAGTTTACATAAGAATTTTACGAACAACTCTTCAAATATTGCTATTTATTTTTCTATAGCAAAATAAGACTATACTAGACTAACAATCTATAAGAGCTATTATGAGTCATTAGATTTTATTTTGTACTCTTCTAAAAAGAATCAGTATGATTGCTTTTTTTTTTTAATCTCCATGTTTAGGTTATTACATTTTACAACTTTTTTTTAAACAAATGGCATAAATCAACCAACTACTTCTGATAAGACCAACTTCCACATCTCAAGAGCCATAGACATTGACTTCAGTCATAAATAGAAAATGAAGGTACTTCATTTAAAAAAATAAATAAATAAATAAATAAAATAAGACTTTACTAACTAAAATCTATTGCTATACTGAATGTATTTATTTATTTACATTCCAAGTGGATAAAATACAGATGTGTACATTTTTAATACTCAGATTCAGTCAATATGCACACATACATTTTGTAGATTTATCAAATGTGATACACGATTTAAATATGCAGAAAGACAGAGAGAGCAGGAAAAAATTACCTTTGTTTTGAAATTAAAGCACTTATTTTGAGTTTGATAAAATTTAGTCTGGTTTAGTTTGGTGACATATCAACCCTTGTAGGTCATTTAATGCCAAATCCTGTTCATAGATATTAAATTTTTGATTTGTAAATATTTTGATAACATTTTTAAGAGCCTGAACTTTTTTTTTTTTTGCACAATTAAATAGTTTCAAGTATTTCTATCTAATACGAATAATTCTATTTACTATTAATCATTTGTTTGCACCTATGTAATAGTAACAATTTAACATCAGTCATTTGTTTGCATACATTTAAATAGACATATGCTATGTAAGAGATTAGTTTGTTGGGAATTTCATTTTTAAACAAATTAGTTCTAACTTGTCGGCACACTAGTATTGCTATTGTTCTACACAGCTAAATTATTTCAATTATTGCTATCTAACACTTATAATTCTATTCAATATTATCATTTGTTTTCACACGGTGAAATGGTTAAAGTATTGCTATTTAACACAAATTATTCTTGTCATTACTCATTCATTTGCACACGGTTAAAATGTCAAACAGCTCTATTTGAGCCATAGATAGGATCCTATCAGGTGCTACCACTCCACACCAGTGTGGGCCTGGGAGCAATGACAATGAAGGGGTACTCAGTATTCCCCAAAGCTCCTGTATTACTGGAGCCTCACCACCAGATTCTTTAGTGTCATACCCAAGATATTCATTGAGAGGGGGAAGAGATGCAGTTAGTGTATTCTAAAACCCCAGCTGACTGGGCTATTGATGAAATTTACAAACCAAGTATGGAATATCAAACCAATCAGTCTTCTGTTATTGTACAGTCACAGCTATAAAAAGGTGTCCAATTAAATGAACAAAGAGTTAAGTAAAAAACCATAAAATCCCACAAATTTTTTTTTTTTTTTTTTAAAGCCACAGGTTTAACTGCTTTCATTTGTATATGTAGATCCCTAGTGTCAGCAAAAAGCAACCCATCAATATTTCTATAAAAATATATCTTTATTGTTCTATGTTACAGAAAAAAAAAGAGTTCCTGATAACTATCAGACGCATTTACATTTTTTTTGTTTTAAATAGTTTGATGTAACATAACTATCAAATGCTAATTCTTTATGAATTCTTAATAGAAACAAAAATCACAAAATAGTTTTCCAACCAGAACCTAATGTAAACATGGGTGATCTACTTGAACTTCAGAACGGACCATTTGTATCTCAAGTTTTTCTTGACACTAACTCAAAACTTTGAAATATCTTACCAAGTTAGCACCAGAAGACATAATATTATCACTACTCAAAAATTATCTATAGACTATTTCCAGCTGTACCTGTAAAACCTCAAGACGTAAGACTAATACTCTTATGCAATAATTAAAAGTTATGTGATCAATATTAAGAATCAAATTCCATGGCAAGATCAAAGTTGATTCTTAAAAAATATTACAGAAAAGTTATACTTAAAATGTTAATACAACCTGCTCAGAGTTTTTTTTCATAAATCATATTGATTAAATTCATTTACCATTGCTCCTCGATAATATGCTGTCGTGATAGTCCTGAATCGTTCTTGACCAGCTGTGTCCCTGCAAAGAAAAATATTTACTCTAGTGACAAAAATAGACATTTTTAAATTTCATTTGGTTTCCATTAATGAACACAAAATAAAAAGTTAAAATCTCCACCCTACAATAATAGTTCATAAAAAATTTATTTACAATATTTTGAGGATTAGAAGTATCCACATTTTCAACTAAATATTCCATTCTTTTATTTTACAGAAAAATAGAAGTTCACTGTATTTAAAAGCAAATAGGTAATACTTAGTACAAATTTAATTATTCTGAAAAAATGTAAAAGAACTTTAAAAAAGTTCATTATGTTTCATTTCAATAAAATAAATAATAAAATAAATAAAAAATTTTTAAATCCAGTTGCCAAATAATTCCAACACTTCACCCAGTAAGGAAAAAAAAGTCAGTTTTTAACCTATATTTATAGAAGAGCAATGACCAACTTTCAAGAGGATCCAAAAAGCTTTCCAAGTATTCTAAATTTACTTAATTAGTCACCTCTCTTCACACTTTCATTTCAATCAAACAAAAGTAACTTAATCAGTATTTCTGAAGAGAATCAATCCCAGTTATTTTTCAGACAGATTTAATGAAATTATTAATGAGAAC
The DNA here is from genome assembly GCA_963585895.1 of Sepioteuthis lessoniana. Taxonomy (NCBI): domain Eukaryota; kingdom Metazoa; phylum Mollusca; class Cephalopoda; order Myopsida; family Loliginidae; genus Sepioteuthis; species Sepioteuthis lessoniana. The sequence continues at coordinate 77,523,823 of OY757923.1, read as the reverse complement.
ATTTCAGCATTAACGCAAGCGAAAAAGAGGTAAAAGCAATCTTTACAAAATGATCAAATAGAAATTTAAAATCATTATATTCAATTATTTATTCCAACTATTGCATTCTAGGTTATTTATGCCAAGAAATGAAAATTTATACCACCCTACATGAACTGAAGTGAAGGTACATTTAGCATAATGGTTATCTACATAGGAAGGCCATATTTCATCACAATTTTCATTAAAAGGGTCCTTATATTAAGTAAATAGAATACAGCATATTTCAAAATAATGCAGTGTCTGATTTTTAGTACTGTAATATGGAATTCATTTTTTTTTTTTTAAACCACCATCAAATGACATTCATAAAAGAAACAATTGATATACATTCAAGCGTTTTGAATATTTTAATTTCCAGAGTTAAATTTCGCAAACTACTGCATTGTTATTCCTTACCAACAGTTTCTGCTCCAAATGTTAAATTGCCTACTTCACCTGCACTGTGCACCAATTTAAATTTCATAAAATTAAAGAAATTTTAAAATATTTATCGCACCAAACATTTTCAAAAAAAAAAAAAAAAAAAAAAAAAAAAAAGTTTCTATGAACACAACATAAATTTGATCATGTATTTACTCAACCCTCCACCATAAGCGGGATGTAGTATAAGATAAATTTTTAAATGAGGTAAAGCTAGTTTGAATTCAGGGTTTTTTTTCTCTTAGACTAGTTGCCTAATTAAGGCTAAAGAACCCAATCTGTCCGATTATTTTTACCTATAGCTTAAGTGAGGACAAGAACAGATAGTTTCGTGCCTTTCCCAAAAGCATTAGCACGTAAACAGCTTTATTCAAGATTTGAACTCTTTGCCACTGATTTCATTTCCTATGATGATGACCATTATGTTAAGTACACCACAAAATTTGATCATGCAATACAGCATAATACAATGGCAAGCAGCAGTAATATCAGTGTGGAGATTACTAATATCTGTCCTGAGCAAAAATTTTAATTTCATTATATACTGCAAACAAAAATGTAAACACTAACTTAAGAGCAACCATCTTGCAGGGAGCCAAGTTGATGTTCAATTATCAAAGACATTTGTTTTAACTTTGAAACATTGACTAAAATACAAGAATTGAAATTTTCTTAAAAATGGAAACTTTACTTTCTTTGCAGACACATTACCTGAAATGCAATGTGAAAAGCATTTAAAAAAAAAAATGTATAAGGAGCTGCAAATGAGAAACTTCCATTAAATAAAAAAGCCATGATAACACAAACACACACACCTCTCAGTGGTAAGAGGCAATGAAATGAGGTGCGACTTTCAGCTGCCAAACTATTCTTGGATGCTGACCTCATTTTTGGCTTATGAATTCTGCACCAAAGTTGGCCTTCATGCCAAGACCCTCAACAACTTTACCATTTCGTTAGAAGTCCAGAACACAAAAGGTGCTATATATAATAAGAAAAAAAAAAAAGGGAGCTATTCTGAGAAAAATGGCCTATATTTAATTACATTTATTTTTCTAGAGAAATTTTTCATTATAGTGATGAAAGTAAACAATTTTACTTAAAAAAAATAAAAATAATATGGTGTATGCAGTAATTATTGGCACCTAAGAATCAAAAGAGTGATATAATAGACATTATTTGGAACAGTTAAAAGTTTACAAGTTATTACTTGTAAAAAAAATAAATAAATAAAATAAAATAAAGATAATGAATATTTGCCACTTACCAGATCTGTAATTTGATTTTTTTACCATCTAATTCTATTGTTCTGATCTTGAAGTCTATACCTGTTAAAAAGGAAAAGAAAAAAAAAAAATTAACACCACTCACAATACTTTTGTAAATGTGGAAATAATTTTCTATCTAGATAATATGAAAAAGGTAAAATGTTTAACTGATGGTGAAAATAATGTAAAGTGCAAAAGTAATTAGAGCTTTCATACACAAGAATAAGTTTCATGTATACTGATAATATAAATTCTTACTTTAGTTGATGTTACTTCTAATGCCGTTTAAAAAAAAAAAAAAAAAAAAAAAAAAAAAAAAAAAAAAAAAAAGGTAATTTTACATTGAAGGTACCAAAACCATTTTTTTTTTATTAGAAAAAACTACATGCATAAGCATCTGGCTTAGAAATGGGGAATTTTTTTTTTCTTCAGTAAAAAAAATCATTCTAAGTGGTGCATTCAATAGGTTTCCAGACTTTTTTGTACAAGCATTTAAAATTGTCGTACACACTTGAAAATTCAGTATGTTATTGCTATACATACTGAGATGACTGACCAATTTTAATGATTTCAGGTTCAAATGAACAGCTACAGCAGCAACTGGAATACACCCACTAAAGCCTGATTGTCACAGCTGGTGAATTTCAAAAACGCAATCTGACACTTTAGAAGAACGATATGCAATAAAATTCTGTTTTAAACTTGGAAAAAAAATGCCACAGAAACGTATGGAATGCTTCGGACTGCTTTTCGACCATCTTGCATGAATCGAGCATCAGTTTTTGAGTGGCATAAGAGATTCAAGGAAGGCAGGGGGTCTGTGAGGGATGATGAGGTGTGGGAGGAGTAAGGAAATCAATACACCAGAGTTGATTGGACAAAGGGTTAGGGTTACTATGTTGAGGTTTAAAGGAAGTTCAGGAAGAGATTCTGTCAGAAGAGGCCAGCACTCTTCAAATCGGCTCAGTGGCATTTCCACCAGGACAATGCACCAGTCCACAACTCCATCCTTGTCACAGACTATTTGACCAAGATGGGCATCAAGATGCTCACCTTCCCTATAGTCCAGACCTGAGACTTTTGCTTATTCCCTAAGCTCAGAGGCTGTGACGAAGGTCATTGACACGCTCACATAAGAGGACTTCATTGGGGCCTTCCAGAAATTGTTGGAACAGTACAACAAGTGCATTGCAACCGGAGGGGACTAGAGTTTCATGTGTACTATCAATAAAAGTGCCTATACGAAAAAAGTCTGGAAACTTATTTAATGATCCTCGTAAGTCCTGGGAAGACCCTTTAGAAAGCACCAAGGGCTGCACTTTGCCCATGACTGCTTTAGTTCAACATGTCTACAGAATTTTTGCTATTTTAGCAAGTGAATTCAAAATATGAAACTTTTTTTTTTTTTTTTAACAAACATACTTTACATTAATAATAATTATTTCCATCAAAAATTTTCATTTATTAATTAAGTTGATAATATAAAAAGTTTTAAAAAATAATTTTCTTTTTGATTAATAATTAAAAAAAAAAAAAAAAAAAACTAACATTTTTTTTTCACAAGTGTATTGAAATTAGACCTATCTTGCCATCAGTAAATTTGTATAAATATGAAGTAATAATACAATATTCCCTAAACTAAGAGCTTCCTCCTTACAATAGAAAAGTGTGCAAATATTAGACATTTCAGAATGTTAACATAAAAATGAAAATAAATATCAGACTGGTTCCCCATTTAGAATATATCAGTCAGCTACTCGTTAAGATTAATTATAAACCAAAGCAATATGCATTAATGATACCATTTCAAAATAATTAATAAAAGAGAAATGATTCAATATATTTTTACATTCGTCAAGTCACAGTTTTAATGGTTTTTGAATAGTTAAAATTATTTGTTGTTTGTCAAAACAAAAATTTCAACAATCCAAACACCAATGTTTCATATAGAAGAAAATGTTTCCTGAAGGATTTCTACAAAAAAAAAAATAAAATAAAAATAAAAACTACACAGAACAACAATTGTCATAAAAATAAAAACATAGGGATAACTATAAATTGTCTACAATATTCCAAGTTTAGCAACTTCAATTATGGACAATATTTTACTTGAAAAACAATTACTGAAATTATCCATGAGAAAATCAATGGAAAATATAAAATTATTTCATCTAGGACAAATTTGTTCAATTTTACTACAAGGCTAAGTAAAATTTTCAATAAGGCTTTATAACGACTGCAGAAAGTTAATTTTATTTGTATTAATAAAGTAAAAATTAATTTTTTCTTCTTTTAAAATCAAAGTTAATAACTAAAAATAAATTATATCCAGTATACAGAGCCAGAATAGTCAAGAAATGTACCAGGTGCTGTCATATATTTAAATCACAGAATCATTAAGTCAATATAACTAGCAAACAAACAAAAAAAAAAAAAAAAAAAAAAAAAAAAAAAAAAAAAAAAAGAATCAGAAAATTTAATAGTAACAAGCCATACAAATTTAGATTAAAGCAGTCATTTTTATTGCTTTTTATCATAAAGCAGTTTTACATTCATAAAATAAAAGAAAATTTCCAATGAGATTTAAACTTTTACAATTCTACAATTATGTAGTAACTGCAGTAAAAGCAGGAATTCTAAAACAAAAAGATAAAAATGAATCTGAAATTAATAAAGGAAAATCTAAGATTTAACTGTTCAATAATTTCAAGATTTTTTATGCTAATCAGCCATTAATTACCTACAAGCAGATTTTTCAGGATGACTATCTCAAATGTACAAATAGATGACTAACAATGGTTCAAAGTGGACAGCAAAAATAGCTAAGTCCCAAGTAGAGTTGTTCAAATAGAATTTTTTTTACCAACTTATGTAGGTTATACAAGAAAAGTTATTTACCTTATCAAAGAACCTATCAGTCAAAACTGATTCTCTATTAATGCTACATAATCTGAATGAGAAACAGCAAAATCCCAGTTAAATCTCTAAGTGGAAAAGAGAAGGGAAAATAAGCTATGAAATGGCTTAAGATGCTCAATGACCTGATGACAGTTCTTAATCCACTGAAAGTTTCAATAACCCAGTGGGGAAACAAAAAAAAACAAAAAAAAAAACCTTATCTTAAAGAAATGGAAGTTAATCATATTGGCACTATCTGATATGAACACAAGCATTCTTCAATACAAGATATGAAAGTGATAATTTCTAAAACCTCCCAAATTTCTTAGATAATTCCAATATTTATCTTGATATGCTACTATACGGAAGCATACATAAAAAAAAAATAAAAATAGAAATAAAAAAAAAAAAAAATCACTGCATACAGTTACTACCTCTCCTATTTCTGTTGGATGGATATACATGTGCACACACACACACATAAAGAAAATAATTAAAGAGTAGTGGAAGTGATAAGAAAAATACTAACAGGTGCAGGACTAAGAATAGAAAGCAATAAGCACAGAATGAAACTGGAGTAAAACATGAATCCACCCATCCATGTATTGTGAGTTTCATCTCACACTGACTGGCCAGACAGGTTCCTATCAAAGCAGTTGAATCATTCAGTAGAAAATAATGAAATCCACATCTATTGATCTGCCTTGTTAACAATGGAATTACAGTTGTGTCAAAACTATCAAGATTTTTACTCTATTTAAGATCTTAATTAAAACTTAATTTAAATGATAATACTGAAGCAGACAGTTATTTTAATAAACATTACATTAACCTTATTTGATATTAGACCACTGTAGCAGTTCTTGTATGTTTATAAAAGCATCACCTTTTGTTGTTTTGATACCCCCCAAGACAGATTCAATTATTTCTAAATCAACTAACCCATTTTATATAACAAAACCAAGGATAGTGATATCATTTAAGCTAATGGAGTAAATAAGTTGCTTTGTCATAAATAAAAAATAAATAAATAAAGGCATAAAAGATAGATATGTTACTGCCACAACTGATAGAAAGAAAAATCACAATTTCATTTTTCTTTTAAATGATAAAAGGAAATATTCTAAAACATATGCAAAAATGGTTTATACTAAATTCATAGTCATTTTACATTTTGAAATATTTGCCAATCAAATATGTATCAGATATTTCTGGAAGAATGATACATGGATAAAATGAAGAGTAGAAAGGAATGTAAGAAACTATAAGAGACAGAGTTTTCACCTGAATTCTCTTATAAAAGAAAATAAATGCATTATAAGTAATTTTTCTAAAATGGCCATTTGGTTGAAATATGAGAGAAAAGAAAAAATACAAATAAAAAGAAAGACTTTAATTTTTACATTTACTAATATAGAATCAAGTTACTTTATTTCTGGCACAAAATTTTCTTGAACAATTTTTAGGCAAAAAAATGAATTTGTTTTTTACTATCTCATTAAGGAATATATGTACATACATACTCCCAAGTGATTAAAGAATTATATTAAGAGTTTTATGCAGAATGGAAAGTTTTAACTGTTCAAAAACTGAAACTAAAATAAAATGATGGATTAAAATGAAGAGCTTCAAAATTTGAAGCTTACAGAATAGAAAATACAAACACTAATTATAAACTAGATCAAGTGATATATGCAGCAGCTTGATTATCTAATTCAATGATTAATAAAATTAATATGCAACTAAACATTCAATGTCTTGAAGTAATGAAATAGTTTGTGATAGAATTCAACTTTAAAGTTGAACTAGCTATAATCAGTTATGGAGTTACTTTTATTTTACAACTTGATGTTTCAGTCTACGAACACTTATTTTTTGTGCTTCCTGTTGTTCATAATTCAGATTCATAAAATTTTTATACATTTTCCCCACCTTATTCCAATTACGTGCATATTTTCATATCGGGATATTTTAAGATCTGAAATACAATTTGTATTAATATACATGCACAAAATGCCAACAGAGTAAAGTAACCAGTTGTAGGCAAGCACTAAACTACATTATTAAAACAACCTAATGTTTTGTTAAACATTTCAGTGACAACTTGAGTGAAACACAAAGTTGTATCCTGAATCAAGTTAAGGACAAACCTAAAATAGAAATGATTAATAGAGATAAGCATTTGCATAGGAAAATTGACAAGATTTTATTAGTTTCAACCAATCAAATAACCAGCCAATGTGCAAATTACAGTTTGCATAACATTCTAGTAGAATTTTCAGTGACCCTCCCCCAAACAATGAAAATTTTGAGGATGACACCAAAACATAACTTTTAAAATTGAAAAGTAGTATTTGAATACAAACTAAATTTTAAAACTCATACAGCAACAAGAATTTCAAGTACATACAAGGACAAGTCAATTATCCACTTTCAGAATATTAAAACTAGAGTAGAGAACTCTGTACAGTCAACCTATCTTTAAAAAAAAAAAAAAAAAAAAAAAGAGTGTAGATAATTACTGATCTCACCAATATATAAGAAAAGATTTCGTCAAAAAAGTAGATGAAAAGTAAAAAGACAATTGCATTCCGACATAAGAGTGATTGTGATGAGGGGTTATAATCAGAACAACTGACATATTTAAATTGGGGGCACAAAAGGCACAAATAGTGTTAGCTATATTGGAGAGCAATTATATAAATCTACTTATTGTGCATATGAAATAACATTTCACTTTTTTAATATTTAAAATTTCTGTATTAAGTAATAACGAAGCCCTATATATGTTCATTTTTCTGAAATGGTATAGTTACTTTTCCTAAATCACGTCCAAGTATACAGTAAATATGAACTGAACTAAATCAAGTAAAATGATTTTCTTGCATCAATTTTGGCACGCAATGTTTAACATCCACCTGTTAAGTAAGTAGGAAAAAATGCTCACTAAACTAAATTTATTTCCTCTCTGAAAACATTTCCTTTTTATGAAAAGAAATTTCAAACAAGTCTGCAAATGATCTAAAGCACCATCAGCACCATTAATTTTTTTTAACACAGCAACTTTTTCTTAAATGCTGCATCTAAAACAAAACTTTGGTATTTGAAAACTCAACATTTTTGCTTTTAAAACATTCCTCAACAAAAAAATTATATTTTAATTACTCAAATTCTTTCATAGAGAAAAGGGTATTTCTTATTTTTATGAAACAAGTTTTATCACAAATTACATTTAGATGATTTAAGTTGATGCATTTTAGGTCAATGATCATGGTAAACTGTTTAATATACAAAAAGACAAAATTAGTTACCATACTGTTTTGTATTTTTAATAAGTTTTAAAATAAGCATAAGAATAAGGCTATTAATCATATTAAAGTAAAAAAAACTCAAGAGAAAATACATAAGCATTAGATAGCTATACTTCAAGTTTGATTACCAGGCACTTCAAATTGAATGTAAGGAAAACAGTATTTTTTTAAATAACTACAAAGAGTTAATTTGTCAATTACTTTTAGCTCAAGCTCATTAACCTTCCCCACAACAGGGTTAATTCAGTCTTAATGCAAAATAGCACATTAACACCCTTGGCCCCAAGTAACAAACATCTTAGTTAATGCAGTTTTATCAATTTTTATATATATTTCTAATTCCTCCAAATCATTAGATTGCAATATTAGTTCACAAAACTAAGTTTATTTTGTTTTACCACTCATTACAGCTTGTTAAGTATAGTTTTTCAGCCAGTCATCACAACTACCAATTTTATCTTTAAGCATTATATGCTTGGTTTACCAAAGAAATTGCTGTTATTGCAATGACAACTTTAATTCAGCTTATATCAACAAGGAAATATTAAATTATCTCTAAAATAAAAACTTGAATAAGATACATATCACCAACATAAAAAAAAACTACAGGCTTACCCTTATAATCAATGCCAGTATTAATCAAAATTATGTCAAATTAAAAATATGAGTCAAAGGGTTTTTTTTGGGTTTTTTTAACTTTTCCATAAATGTAAACAATGCATTGTTTGGAATTGATTTATAGCAAAAATTTTATTTTAGACTTAAAAACAGCAGAAAATTAAAGTTCTCTAGGTTTATCTCAAATTTTTGGCAGCTGAGGAGTGCAAACCATGTAAAATTTACAGAATTTATGTGTACAGAGAAGCATGTTTTTAATTTTAAAAAATTTATATTAATGGACTAAACATAGGTTTGCCACTATTAGCCTGAGTTAAAACAGTAAAGAAAAAATTCCAGACACAATGGCCAGTAAAGAAGGTCATGCTGACAGTCCTCTGGGACATCAAAGAACCCATCCTTTCATTTATCTAAAAAAAAAAAAAAAAAAAAAAAAATTATTTTTTAAAATAGTACAAATGTAAATAGTGCTTCCTATTGCCAACACTTTAGAAAATATTCACCTTATTCATTGAATGACCCTCGTATATGAATAAAAATAAATTAGGTCAAACAAATTTAAGAAATTTTCATTGGGAGGGGGAGTAAAAATCAAAATTATAATATCCATTTCTAAAAGAAACTAGCTATTGATAAAACCAATTAAAAATACCAGTAATGACACGCAAGTTAATCTCAGTGTTCTATTAAAAAACACTGAATTATTTATAATTTAAAACAACTTCAAATCGTCAAGCTTTGAAAATCTAGATTCTATCCAAAATTTCAATCACAGTATATAAATCTCTGAGAAATTTTAAAATACTAAATTTAATTCATAACGTACTGAAATTTTGAAACTGAATATTTCAGAGAGAAATGAATTGTAATTATATAATTTCCTGACTATTCAATTTTTTTTTTTCCAATTTTGGAAAACTAATCCAATTCTAACAGGAAATTATTTGAAAATAAATAAATGAATGAATAATAAAACTAAAGATTCCTAATTTTTTTAAATCTTAAAAATGACTAATAAACTTTGAGATTAGAAAAAGTTTTTATAGAAAAAAAAATTAAAATAAATAATGTGATTCATCCAAATAATTACATACCAACATTTATCTAAATTTTTAAAAACAATATATCATGGAAAGTAAAATTTTATATTTTTGTAAATATTCACATGGTTATGCAGAGATTCATCAGGCTAGTTTTAAGTTGTAAATTTGGTTAATTCCAGTATGACACAGAAGAATAGATAAACAAATTTAGTGACAACGGCTTTATATCTATGTATATAGAAAAATACAGTTTTAAAAATTTATTTTAGAAAAACTAGAATATTGACATCTACAGTTTTATAAAAATAACTGAAGCTTCGGGCTTTCACAGCAGTACTAGGTTGCCAAAAACTAAAACTGTTGAGAGCACATTTTAGGTGCTTGAATTAAACACAAATCTGTAACTGTCATGCCACATTTTAGAAGATTTTGAAAAATTAGACAATCCATCTAATAGCTACAAAAAATTTCAAACACGCTATTTGTATAAAAATACTGGGAAACCATCACTAACCATACATTAGAGTGTGTTTATGTTAGTTAGTTATACAGCCATAGAAATCCACACAGAAGCAAACTAAGACTTTAGAACATTACAGAAATCACTGAAAATGATTCCTTACAAAATGAAGTTATATTTTGACCGAGCCAAAACCACATCAGGATTTTTGTACAGAAATACAGAAAAACTGAAAATGAAGATAGTATATAAAATGAGTAATTTTCAGCAATGTAATCTTCAATTTCTTTTTTTTTTTTTTTTCTAATTGTACTGAATAGTGTGTGCATACATGTGAAATCTAACATTTAACTAAAATTTAGAAATACATAAATTAATGCCAATTGGGTTTTGCAACACTTCAATATCACAAGTATAGAAAATTTGCTTTAATGTTTGTAAGGTATTAATTTTTTTCAACAAGAAAAAAATTACCTACTTAAATGAAAAATCCTAAGCCAACAAAAATTTGGGAACACTACAGAAATATATTTTTATATGTACATTGTGCAAATTACATCTTTTTCTGTTCTGTCAATCCCAAATAAAATATGATTATCATAGTAAAATAAAAGATGTTCACATTTCAAAACTTAAAATATTTCATTACTTTTGGTCTCAATTTTTTAACTTTCTAGCTTTTCCTGCTAAAAAGATTTTATAAAAATGTTTATGAGTATTTAATTTCAGATATGACAAAAAAAAAGTTATGTTTAAAATTTAAAAATTATTCCCTACATATAAATGTTCCTTATACAATAGTGATAAATTACTGAAAACCATCCAAACAAAATATTTGAGAAGTACAGATAGTGAAGTCTGTATTAAGTGAAAGAGACAAACTAGTAAGTATTTCAATCGCTATATATATATATATATATATATATATATATAATGAAATAGTAAAGACAAATTTTGTCAGTATAATTTACTTAAGATCCTTTCGAGTTTCCTGATAAGTGTCTTGGTTTCAGGTTGGAATTGCCTAACCACACACACACACACACGTGTGTGTGTGTGTGTTCTCCATAGAGGGAGGTGGGGAGAAAAAGATGCACTCTAGAGTGTTTTTAATTAAATTACACCTGTGAGATAAATACAGAACATAATATTTCAAGTCCTTTCCTACAAAATGACTATCAACACAATAACTGCAAGATTACTCAATGGCAATAATCAAATTTCATTCACAATAAAACACACACAATGTTTGTCTTGATCAACAGAAAGTTGGTGTGTGCAGAACAGAATACAAATTTAAAACACAGAAACTAACAAAATAATCATAGCAATACCACCATGCAAGATAATTTCTTACACTAGACATATACTTAAGGGAAATATATTTAATACATTTTTATATATTTGCACAGTGCATGCGTGTTTGTTATATTCATCAATGAAGAGTGCTCCATTAACTATTCAAATTTAAATCTGCATATATATTTCTATTTTGTGTCAGATGAACAAGTAAACAGATTTGTACATATTTCAAAGTATGTTAATTTTTTTTTTTTTTTATCAGATAGGAAAGCTGGCATCTATAAGCATCAAAACACAGTAGGCTGGCAAGCAGACATTTGGAATTTTTCTCAGCTTTCTGGAATGGACCCACTTGTACTTTAATCCTAAATATTTACCAAGTTATGCATGTTTGAAGTTACAGAAAGTTTTGGATTTATGTAGCCGTGTAAGATTTTGCTTTTTGATGTTAGAAATGGACCCAACTATATTTTCGCGGCATAAACAGTAAAAATTTGTTAAAACAAAAATCATGAGGTTTGAATGGCACCGAAGAGGTATATGAATAAAATAAAAAAGGTTGGTTCGCTAAGCATTAACATGTATTTTGAGGTAAAATTTGTCATTCCATCAAGAAAAAAATTTTTTTAAATTTTCATTGTCATTTTCATCTCTAATATTGTAAATTGTAGGTTACATGCTTAGGACTACCACACATCAAGTTATTGGTGCAGAAAGAGATTCGGCATCCTATAAAACACAGAATAGCGGTATAAATCATAAAATTCGATCCAAAATAAGATCAGTTATGCCATTTTCTGTATATCATATCTTTTTCATATGGGGAAACTTTTACTGTCAAACTTACCTTAGATTGAGAAAAACCTTAGATTTTTTTGCCCTTTTCAACATCAAATTATGAGTCACCAAGTTATCTAGGCATAATTATTCATTTAAAAAAAAAAAAAAAAAGATTTTTTTTAAATCATTCTCCAAGAAAAATTTTGTATTTTGATTTTCCCACGATTTCCTATACGAAAAAGATGTGATATACAGAAAATGGCAAAACTGATCTTATTTCAAGTAGAATTTTATGATTTATACCTCTATCTGTATGTTTTACAGGATCTGAATCTCTTTCTGCACCAATAACTAGATGTGTGCCAGTCCTAAGCATGTAACCTACAATTGAAGATATTTTTCGCCAATAACAGGTACATTTTTAAAAAAGTGCATGGAAAATCAATTAATTCACCCCGTGATCATCAATTTTTCATAGAGTACTATGGCATACATAAAAGGGCCCAAGAAAACCATTCTGTGACAATATATTAAACAGGGGATGGCTATTTTTTAAAGTACATAGGTTAAACCAAGGAAAAGGAGCATGAAGTTATTGGGAAATTCCAATACTAAATATATTTTTGTAACACATTCAATAAGTCCCAGGCCTAACTAACGAAACAACCTTTAGTCAAAATTTGACTATTCATCAATAGTCTCCATCTAGGGTAATACACCAATTCCAACACTTCTCTAACAATTCGATGCTGATTTTTTGTATAACAAGTTGTCTTTGGCTTCAAAAGACATCCCAATTTCTGATATCACTTTGGAGCCAAATCTCTTTCCCTGGAGCATTTTTTTGAGGTCTGCAAACAACCAGTAGTCGCTGGGGGCCAGATCTGAAGATTAGGGTAGGTGCAGAAGGAATTCCAAGTGCAATTCATGTAGTTTTGCCACCGTTGCGATCAACTTGTGACAGTGCATTGGCTTGGTGAAAGGGCACTTTTTTCTTCTTCCTTTGTGGCAGTTTTTTTTGGCAATTTCTTCCTTCGAACGCACCAATAATGCTATATGATATTCATGATGGTTCTTCCTTTCGATGAAGAAAATAGCTTACACATCCCAAAATACAGAGGTCAAAACCTTGCCTGTTGATGTTTGCATCTTTAGTCACTTTGGACAGCTTTTACTGGCTACTGTCCACTCAGTTGACAGCCGATTTGACTCCGGAGTAAAGAGCTGGATCCATGTTTCATCCATTGTTACAGATTTATGCAAAATCTCCTTTGTTGCGTTGAAACAGTTACAAACAACGCTTTGAATCATCAATGTGTTATTTTTTTAATCTAACGTGAGGAAATTTGGCACCCACTTTCAACACAGCTTTCTCATTAACAAATCTTCATGCAAAATGGTGAATACATTGCCTTCTGATATCTTCAACTCCTCTGCTATCTCACACAACTTCAATTTATGATCGGCTAAAACAAGTTTGGAGTTTTTTGGTGTTTTCTGGGACAACTGCCAAATTTGGACAACCTGAGCGTTCAGCATCATTTGTGTCTATACCACCATGTTTAAAGTCAGCATACTACCTCTTAACTGTTGTTTTGAGTCCAAATAACACTTATCAAGCCATTGCTTTGCTTGACTATTTTTTTCCTCATCAGAAGGCAATGAAATTCAGATTTTTTCCATTGTTTTGAAAATTTGCAACAGTAGCTTCAGTTAAATAACTAATTTGTAAATTAATAATCTGACTGAGCTCAAATTTTGACATGTGCCATCTAAAGGTTAATACTTTATAAAAATCAGGTGGATTTTTTTTATTAGTGGTGCCATCTATATGTCAGGTCTGGGATTTATTGAGTGATGTGTTATGGACTGTTTTGAAAAGAGTAAGGGTCATAATCAACAGAGAAGATAAATTCTCTTAGGAGTGGACTACATAAGTGTCAAAGTCGCCTGAGGTGCAAGCTTTCACTCTCATGGAAGAATCTCCATCTTAATATATTAAATGCAATTTTTTTTTTTTTTTAAGATACTAGCAAAATGGATCAGATGACCAACATTGAACTCTTTCAAATCTTCAAAAAGTTGTAAAAAAAAATTTTTTAAATAAAAAAAAAAAAATAAATAAATAAATAAATAAATAAATGAAAAAAAATTTTTTTTTAAAGTCATTCTGACAAAAACCAAACACAGATTATGTTCTGGATCACGTTTGCACCAAATTGAATGTACAGTCAAGCAATAAGCTTATAGGTGACATTAAAAAATGTGTTTGTCCAGTACAAAACCACCAGTGTTAAAAAAAAAAAAAAAAAAAAAAAATTATATACAAGTTGGCGACCAGAGTTGAGGGCAACCCGAAGGCTCCTTTTTCAATAGCTACTACACTGAGGTGTAGGGAAGGGCGCTATCTCTTTCCCTGGATTGCTCAACTTTACCCTTGATACATACCTTATAATGCTGAGTGTTAAGCAAGGAGGTATCAAGTACCATTTTTTTCTAAGTCTTTGGTATGACTTGACCTGGAATTGAACCCTGACCTCCCAGACCAGTGGCGAACACTTTATCCACTAGGCCAATGAGCCTATATATCTCCCTGACTAGTTCTTGCAGAATAGTGGAGGAGCATTTTGTTGTTTATGCACCTGTAGCAAGGAACAATGCAGAAACTTTGTATTTCATCTAGATTCAAAATTGATCATTCTCTAGAGCAAACACTTTCAATTTGTTAGCAAGATCTATGCCAAGAGAATTGCAAAACTGGTTATTATGATGTATACAAAGTGTCACCCAGGAATCCATTATAACTGAAGATATCCACAATTTACTTTGATGTTTTGGTGGGATCTTCAAGATTAGTTACCATAAAACTGCAACACACCTTTCATGGTTGGAAGCAAAACTTGATGGCTCAAATCATGTTACAGGAGCTTTAGACTCTCTAAAGCAAGCAGAGGAGGAGATTCAAGCCAAAGTGAAGGAACAAACACCAATCACATTAGAGAAACCTGATCCAATTAGCTATGAGGAAATGTCTACTACAGGTAACATTGCCAAGGTTATGCTGAACACCAGTAATCAGACACTGCTAACCCAGTGAAGAGACAATTCAGAACTAAGATGAAATAGTGCTGAATATGGCTGTCATCCTAACAATAATCAATTCAAATAAGAAAGTAAAGATTGCCTAATACAGAGTTCTGCCAAGAGACAACTTGTATCATCACTTCACAGGATACAATTCAGCCCTACTACACACATTATTTTAGCTCACAGTCTTCAAATGATTGAAGAGAATGACAACAGAGGTCTCCTCAATTTTACAGCATGTGGTATTTGAGCAAACAAATTCCTGAGACATATCAATTATGCAAGGAAAACTAGCCAATTCAAAAATCTGTCCGATTGCATCAACAGACTTTGGGATAAGAGTGACCCAATGGGGATGAAAGTCTGAGAATGTTTACAATGCACCCATTGCAAAGCCGAAGGTCATACAACACATAGTTGTGAGGAGCTTAAGGCTGCAATTTACAGCTCTAATAGTGAATGTGAGACATTGCTGGCACTTTTTAACCAGTGAATACTCACATAGTACATTATTTGATCAAAAACATGATATCATAAAGTTAATTATCCTTAATTTCTACTTGTTCAGCCTGCTCTAAGCCCATATTCCAAGATCATACTTTCTTTAGGTTCTTTGATTTCATAATTTCTATAGAATTTAGATTAGATAAATCAATAGAAATACATTTAATTTGGGTGGTGGGAAAAGTTTCTTGACCAGCTACTGATATGATTGTTAGTCCTTTTGTAAAAATTCATATAGGTTTGAAAGATTTTAGAATGACCTTAAAAGGAAATGTGAAATGCCATATTATGTCTTCATCTATGTTTAGTACTTTCAACTCTTGATTCACCCATATTTTAGTTAAAAATCTTTCTCTCAGATACTGTCATACTCAATACAAAAGTAGTGAAAAAAAAAAAAAAAACAATTAAGTTATGCCAATAATACTGTATGCATATTTACTGCCTTTTACACTAAAAATCAGGCCATGACCTAATGAGTAGAGTGTTTGCCAATAGTCTGGGAGACCGTGGTTCAATCCCAGGTTGAGTCATACCAAAAACTAAAAAATGGTACTTGATGCCGCCTTGCTTAGCACTCAGCACTATAAGGTAAAGAACAAGGGTAAAGTGGAGCAATCCAGGGAATGGAATAGTGCTCCGCTCTACAACTCAGTGTAGTAGCTATTGAAAAGGGAGCCTCTGGGTCACTCAACTAAGGTCGCCAACTTTACTTACACAAAAACATAGGATTTGGGGAGTTTCTAGAAATTTGTGCAACTCATTCTGTTGCTCTCAAGCATTTAGAAACTGACACAGATAATTTAAAGGTGGATAGCGAATCAAATGAATCTAGGTTGTCAGCATGTCATATTTTTTTCAGCTTATTGTTGAAAATGTGTTTTGTTATATATATCAGATCTATGTGGTTGCACACTCAAATACTGAGGTGAGCAAAAATCTTCAGTTCATGACAAGAAACTGAATTTTTTTTTTTATTCAAGTTCTGTTTTTTTACAAGGAAACATAAGAATTAAGGGAGTCTAAGAAATATTCATAATCTTTTCCTTTAGACAATTCTCTCACTATTGTCAGTAACAAGAATGAGATATGGATGGTGTCTTCAGACTAAGATGTTAAACAGCCTTCACTGTCTTTATGATGCCAAGTTTTGAATTATGTTACTAAATCAAGAGAATCTATTGATTTAATTGTTTACATGATAACATCTCACATCAAGGAAGTTGTAACCAAATTGGTTTTGAAAAACATCTGCTCAGGCTCTATACTTGATTATTAAAATATTTAAAAACACCACTTCCCTATTCATGGATTTTCTTATCTCTATAATTAAGGCCACAAGTATTGGTAGTCATTTGCTGCTAATATTATATAAAATACAAGTCAGTATTTCCTATTATAGATCTAATATTAGTGGGATTTTTTTTTCATGTTGGCATTCAGATTTCACAAGTCAACATATTCATGGTTTTTTCAGGTAGAAAAATGACATTAAATTCAATAGAATTATTAATTTTTGGTATATTTTTGGCACAACCTATTAATATTAGTTTAAGTATTTATTCAAATTAGTAAAATTTGAATCAATATAAAAAAGAAAACTTTAAATGAAATAAAAAGATGCTTATAATGTATCTAAATAAAACGTGGTCCAGATTACAACAAACTTACATATGAATTAAGAATGAGAACCCAAATTGGTAAACTGTCCTGGGTATGATACTAAACTGCATCCAGGTTCCGATTCTGGAACTCTGGGGAGGATTAAGTTACTCCTTCATGGGTTCAGTTTTTTTTGTTTTTTTTAATGACATTAACCTTTGTAGGTTATCTGATGCCAAATCCATTCTTGTAGAAGAACAGTAGAAGTACTATTTAAGCTGGATGGGCCCTTCATAGGCATTACTCCTAAGTCTAATCTAACCCTGAGTGATAGCAACTGTTAAGTCAAAGATCTGCTTAAGATGTTTAAAAATGTTAGTGAATGTTATTCATTGACTCTTTATTCCTAAGTAGTTCTATAATCATTACACCCGGCATTCCATGCAGTGGGTTATAACACCTCCCCACCCAAACAAAATAAAGGAGTGTCCAGGACATGACATTAAACTGCATTTAGTGGTGAGGCTACTGTTCTAAAACTTTGGTGAGTGGGAAATACCCCTTCATTGATATTAATGGCCCTCTGTAGTAGATTTAGTTTTTCATATTCCACTTTTCCAGATATCTCAGTATTTAAAAATATCCATGATCCTCAAGAATAAAGTTATATTTCAATTCTTAATCTTTTGACTCGAGGAGGAAAATTTACAGTTAAAAATACCATAATTCCTTTAACTTACTCAAAACACAAAGTTTCATTACAACTAAGCAAACTTAAATACTGTCTTATTTTCCTGGACAATTTCGATGTCTTTTACCTAAAGATCTTTTCAAAACAATACCAGTTCAGAAACTTACAATAGTTTGACAGTAATTGGTTACTCAGCCAATCAGAAATATAGGATTAACAGCTCAAATGAGAAAGAAAACTAAAAACAGGTTCAAGTTTATGTGCCAATCTGTTCCAAAGTAACTTAAAAGGAATATGAAGTAGAATCTATCTCCTTAAGCATGAAACACTTGTAAAATCCAGAATACCTTTCAGGTAAAAATTATTCACAATGTTATTTAACTTTAGAGGAATTTTTAGCATGACAAAATACAATCTCATGTAGGTCTTTTTTGTACAGAGCTAATAATCAAATCCAGCTTAATACTTCAAATTACCAATATACTACCTTAAAGTATTCATTTATTTGTTAGTTTATGTTTTTTTGGGGGGTAGCTTTTTCACAAGATCAAATCAGAGGAAATAAACGAGATATTAGCATAAATTAATACAGTCAAAAAAGAAAATTCATACGGGTCATTTACAGTTTTTCAATTGAAAGATTAGATTTTAAATATCTATATTCATCAGCCAAACACCCACCCACCCCACTGCAAGTTAACCTAATAATTGGTTTGAATGAATACCACCTACAACATTCCACAATATATCAATGCTGAAACTAATCTCACTTTAGATTGTTTTGTTTTTTTATATTGATATAATTTTGACCTACTAAAGTAAAATATCCCCCCCAAGCCTTCAAAGTTTCAACATTTACCAAAATCTAAATGCCAATCATCAAAGAAAAAGATAAGTAATAATTAAAAAAAAAAAAAAAAAAATCTAAGAAAATTTTTTGATACATTTGAAATTATCAAAAGTATGTTTTCTATGCTTATCATTGATAGATAACTCATTTTACTCAATTTTTAAATTAGTATTAAAGAATTATGAAGAGAGGTTAAAAGAGGGAAATATCAAAGTTTCATCTTATAGGTAAGTTAGGTAGAGCTCCATGACTGCACTACTGCTCCTCGTGAAAGGGTGTGAACAGTAGGAAGCTACCACATATTTCCACATATCAGTCAAGTGACTCAGTGGCTAATAATCAGTCAGTCATAGTAGTAGTAATCATAGGGAATTCAGACAGTAGTAGTCACTGCTTTCAAAATTTACTAACTCGCCAACAAAGAGGACATGCTGCCAGCACTAAGTTACAATAGTTAACCACAATAAAAAAAAAATAAAAAATAAAAATCTACCTTATAATAAGCCCAACTAACTCATTTGTGGGTGCTTTTGGAAAAGAATTAATAGGCCAACACAAAAAGGGAATAAGCAAAACAAAAATTTGAGTAATATCTACAGGATGATCCTGGGTGAACTTCAATTTTTTTTTTTTTCAAATTCAAGTTTAAAAGTTGAACTTCAAATTTGAACCAATGAACCTTTGCTATTTTAGTCCAGTAGAATCATTATGACTATCATATATACCAAAGGGCAACTTTTTTTTTCCCTCTTTTTAAGTGAGCCATATACTGATCATCAAGTGAACCACACTAAAACAAAAAAAATAAATAAATTTTGACTGAAGGTACCTCAAACCATTTTCACTAACTAAGACTAAATATAACCATCTGCTTAAGAAATAAGGAAAAAAGTTGATTTTTCTCTCTTCGATAAAAAGTCTCTTCTATAAAAATTGAAATCTCCTGCCTCCCCTTACATTTTTGGCATGTGATTCAGCATTATTTCTTTTATACTGAATTTTCATAATATCAGCTATCACTTGACACATAATATTTGATAAGCTAAGATAGGAATAATCCAAACTGCTAGTTTTAGTTGAGTTTGTAAATATAAATACCCAACAAAAGGTTTCAATTACCAAAGATATCTACACTTAAAATAGAAAAATTAATTTATTATACTCCCCAGTGTCTAAGAGTTTTCAAACATCTTAAGGTCTAAGTTTTGGGGTTTTTTAATTAGCACTTTAAAATGTATTCAAAGTTACACACAAGACTATGAAAAGTACATCTTTCTCCTACCCAAATTCAAACTTATAGTAAAAAAAAAAAAAATTTTCTAATTTATTCCTGAATGTAACTCTGAACCAATTTCTTTTATACAGACACTTGTGGAAAGAGTTAGTTATTTAAGTAGAAGAGAGCAAAAAAAAAAAAAAAAAAAAAAAAAAAAAGCAGTCAGTAAAAGCCAACATGGATATCTTTATATTGAGTTTACATTGAAATATGATATGAAGTTTTCGAAGTTAATGTTTACTTAACATGAAAATCAAGTATATGCATTAAACATTGTTTAAAAAACTTCTCAAACTATGAAAAGCACCAGCATTTTACAGGACATTGACTCTAAGACTATCAATTCTATCTACCAACATCATTTTAAAAAAGGGGGGGGTCTCAGCAATTGACATGACTAAATGACTGGTCTATCTCCTAAAAGGAGAGACAATCAGAACAAAAATGTCTGCACAATTTGTATAAACTGAATTATGAATTATATAAATTATCTGGAAGTGGTATTAAAATATAATTATGCATAATAGCTTAATCTTGATATTTCATCCTTTAATTCACATGATGAGAATAGCTATTTTCTTTACTTCAATAATGTAAGCATTTAGAATATAGGCTCATAATAAAAGAAATAAAATTGCTGATTAAAATCATAAGTGAACATGAAATTAAAAAGTATTTATCAACTATTATTCAGCTTATTTGTATGTAAAACAGCAATGCTTTTCTACTTAGGATCCAAGTGTAGTATCTGCTTGATATTTACCTCTCTTGAACTGGAATCAGTTGTGTTGATAGAGAAACCTACATAACATGAAGCAAAGAGTGAGAGAGAAGAAAAGTTAGAAAGTGAGAGAAAAACAACCAGGTAAAGGCTAATACATTTGAGTGGAGAAATAATGGAGATTTGTAGGTTGCCATCAATAGAAAGATAAAAACTGCAATACATTCAAAATTTGAGGAAAGCCGAGAGGGGATTATCAAGATACACACACACACACACTATATATATATATATATATATATATATATATATATATATATACACACACAAAGTAGATACAGGCAAAGGGTGACAGAAAAGCAGACACAAGAGATAATGGATAAATATTGTCAACACCCATGGAATTTCCACAGGTCCCATTTCTTCATATTACAGTTCTAAATCTTCACTGAGCATTATACAAAGTTGCAGAAAGTTTTAAAGAATTTCGAAGCTAAAATTAGATAGTCAAAAGCTCTTGTACAATAAGAAAAAATATTTTGTAAACTTTAAAAATCAATATTCCATCATTACTTTTTTCTTACCAATCTTTTTAATTTAAAGAAAAAAGCAAAAGTATGCATTAAGTCGGTAAGCCAATAAATGAAGAGATCTAGTGCATGTCAAAAATTTGTTTTTGAGCTGACAGAACAAGTTTAATAATAGCTAGCCTAAGTTATCTCTGCAGAGAGAGAGAGAGAGAGAAAAAAAAAAATAATCACACCAAAAGAAAGATAAAATGCTTTTGCAATTGAGTCCTCATTAAAGAATCTGAAGCATTTACAAAGACGTATAAAAATCAGAAATAACGGCTGTGCATCAACACTGCTTCAGACAGAAGGAAAAAAAATGTGCTAATATACTTTCACATTCAAATATGTGCATATATATTATTTGTAAATGTGTATAAAGGAGTAGACTTTATTGATCTTGTTACTAAGGAGATTATATAAAGAAAGCACTTAACACACCAGACAGTAAAATGTTTGTAGAAAGAAAAACTAGCCTCTCTTGGGGATAATCCATTAACAGTTCTTGGTTAAATCCCAACAATAGTATCAAAGCAAAAACTTAGTGGTCACTACAAAGCAATTAATGAACCACACAATAAGGCTTATAAACAAACAGATGTTTTTAATTAACAAATGACCGAATACAGATGTGATTCGTCAGGTTTTGAAAAAGAGATTCAAGGTATAAGAATTCTGTAGGATTTATAAAAAAAATAAAAAAAATTGGAAAATCAGAAATTAATTACTAATAGCCAATAACTAAGAATATAAATAATATAAAAAAGTCTAAGTAGTAAACATTAGTTAAGTAATAGGAGCATAGGAATAGTCAACCTCCACAAATATAGAACAAAGTAAAGACAAACATTTTTTCAGAAAAAAAGTTTGTTTTTTTAATTAAAAAAAAAAAAAAAAAAAAAAATTAAAATATATTGAAACAACAGATCTTCATATAGAAAGACATAAACACATTCATCAAGACTTTAAAATGATCAGAACAAAAATTAAACATTAAAATACTCGATGGAGGTAAAGGGTAGAATATATAAGATTTCAGTTTTAATCTTTAAGGGATTTGTGATAATTAAATAAAATGTAAAGAAATAAAAGTGAAAATTTAATATAGAAAGGAAGATAAAATCTATCAAGTAGATCAAGCAGTTTAAAAACTTAAATTTAATGATTTTAGAAGAATTTGAAGGTAAACAAAAGAAAGATACGCAAAAAGTTTGGCAATAAAATCAGAATGCCATGAGAAGAGAGGTATAAAAAGTGATTATTTACAATACTATCGCTGGGGCTAAGTTTCATGTAACAAAAAATATTCCCATAATAATGAGAGATATATATATATATATATATATATATATATATATATATATATATATATACACACATACACACGTTTGAGGTTTCAGAAAATCTTTGTGCAGAGAATATATAATTAAAAACTTTACAGTGAAGTTAAAATGCCAAATACATCGGAAGACTTTTAAAGGTTTATTTAGATTTTACCCAACTTCTGAAGATGACGAAGGATACCTCTTCTGGTGCAATATTAGCTGGTTAATTTATGGCATGTCAATTCTAGTTTGGTCACCTAATGCTGAAGTCAGTCTTTCATCCATTTTGTTAGGGTTTTTTTTTGGTTACAACTAAAGATAATTGTTTAACATTTTGAAATTAAATAACTATTCTTAATACAAATAATTTGCACATGGGTATATGGTTTCAACTACTCTTAATACAGATAATTTTCAAAGTTCTATTAGACCCATTGATAGGATCCTAACTGGAATTACCATTTCAGGTCAAAATGGCAACTAAAGAGTTTATTCATACTCTTTAAAGTTCTAGAACTGGAATCTAACCACTGATGAAGTATAGTGTTATACTCAGGACACTCTAGTCTAAGTGTTAGCTAGGCTAGCACACTATTGTTAGTTAGATCCTCACTGGATGTGATACTTCTGGCCTCATGTTAAAAAAAAAAAAAAAAAAAAAAAAAAAAAAAAACAACCCTAAATAATGACAACTTCTGAAGTTGACAAAAGTTCAGTCTAGTTCTTAAGTCATAAAATCATTTAAAGAATACAACCTAGCCTCCATGGAAAGGACTCTTTCAAATGATTTTCTTGCATAGAAATTTCAGATTATATTTTTTATTTTTAAAAAGTTTTAAATAGTCAAATCTCTTGGTCTGCTACTCATTTTGTTAAGTCACTATGAAAATAAAACTGTTCAGGAAGGAAAAAGATTTTTTAAAGCACTAATACTTTGAGTGAAAAGACTAAGTTACTAACAATTAAAAATGCAATAACTGATCCACACCATCCCAAAATTACATTTCTTTGCTACTTCATACAAAAAATTTTTTTTTAAAGTAAAGCTTATGAAAATAAAAAGTTTTATAGAATGTAATTTCAAAATTGACATGGATAAATGTAACTCAAAGTGTAATCTTTTTATAAGTACATGCTTCATTTATATTTAAATATTCCTTAACCAGATCACAGATGTACTGTAGCAAAAAACTTGCTCTTTCTAGCTCTATTGTGCTCCCTGTATCTTGCTATTTTTACAGCAATAGACAAGGTATTCTTTCTTTATACACACATCTTTCAATTCTGTAATCTTATTTTCAGAAAACTAACTATTTGCATCTATTTGTTGACAAAGGCTAAAGAAAGTCAGCAATGATTCAAGGAAAAAAAAGGAAAACAAAAAATATACTTGTCAAATTTTAACCAATAAAAACAAACAGCAGATTTATTTAGAAAACAAAGAAAATTACATTTTAGTAAAACTTATAAACTATGGACTAGGAGAAAATAAAAAATTTTCAATGTATTTTAAGATCAGGTTAAGAAAGAATATTCATTAAGTAAAAGAGGTAACATAATTCACAATGCAACAATATATAATTTTCCTCATTTCATAAAAATCTGAATCATTTTGCTTGGACACATTGCTAACGGGACATTTTTTCTATGCTTTCTTAAAAACCAGTACACATTACAAGATTCATGACCACATTCTAAATCCCCTTTGACAACTTATGATTCCAAGCAACTGTTCTACTAATTCAAATTATCAACCAATCTAACAATGAAATACAAGACATGCCTCTTATATTTTGATAAGTGATAAGACAAAGACATTTAATACCGCATTTTTCCTCCCTTAAGGCTAATTTAAAAATGAAATGTTCAGATTATATATAAGACTATCTTCAGAATGAGGGAGATCATTTTGAAGTAACTTGTGTAAAAGATTTTACAAAGATCATTAAATAAGTTTCCAGACTTTTTTTTGTATGGGCACTTTTATTGAGAGTACACACATGAAACTCTAGTCCCCTTTGAAGTAATCTCCTCCAGCTGCAATACACTTGTTACACCGTTCCAGCAACTTCTGGAAGGTCCCATTGTCCAGGTGGAAATGCCACTGAGCCGATTTGAAGAGTGCTGGCATCTTCCGATGGAATCTCTTCCTGAACTCCCTTAAAACCTCAACATAGTAACCCTAATCTTTTGGCCAATCAACTCTGGTGTATTGACTTTCATATTCCTCCTACACCTCTCAGACTCCCTGCCTTCCTTGAATCTCTTATGCCACTCAAAAACTGATGCTCGATTCATGCAAGATGCTCCAAAAGCAGTCTGAAGCATTCCATACGTTTCTGTGGCATTTTTTCAAAGTTCAAAACAGATTTTTATTGCATATCGTTCTTCTAAAGTGTCCTCACGTCCAGATTGCATTTTTGAAAATCACCAGCTGTAACAATCAGGCTTTAGTAGGGTATATTCCAATTCCTGCTGTAGCTGTTCATTTGAACTTGAAATCATAAAAATTGATCAGTCATCTCATAAGATATATAGCAATAACATTCTGAATTTTCAAGAGTCTATGACAATTTTAAATGCCTATACAGAAAAAGTCTGGAAACTTATAGAAGGCACCTCATAATCTTTATGACATTTAAATAAGATAAATGAACTTTGAAACCAAACCTGAAAGTTGTGCATATATATGGTATGGGTGCACACACACACACACACACACACACACACACACACACACACACACACACACACAGGTTTTACATACTAAAATATAATCAAAGTTAGGAAACAAAAAGTTTTTAAAAATTTCTTTTTAAGTGTTTTCATAAATTCAGACAAAATTTTTAAAAATAAGAAAGTATTTAATGAAAGAATAAAAAATTAGGAGTAACAAATGCTATATCATTTTGTTAAAAAATTAATGACTCAAAAGTTCCTATATTAATTTAGATTTAATTGATTATTTGGGGTTTGTATATATGAATATCAATCAAGTTATTTATTAATGCAAAAGTTGTAAAACTGGCCCAAGAGTTAACATTCACTTATTTTCATGCATTGCATCTAATTTAATGAAATTTAGATTTACTCTTATACCTCAATAGAGAAAATCAAACAAAATGAATTAATGTCAAGTGAAACAAATAAAAAAAGTCAAATTTAGGAACTCCTTGGGAAAAAGAAACAATCTTAATGGCAAAAACTTGAGAGCTTCTCAATATTGTATTCACTACCAGACTGAAATACAAAACAGATAAATGTGTTGCAGTTTTGATACATTGATATGATTGACATGCATTTATCTAGATAAATTTTTGAAGCGTTATCTCTTGCATGTTACTTGAATACATGGACAACAAATTTAAGTCTAAATGATGTATACAGATTTCATATAAACATTTGCACTTCTGTTCTTTTTACCTTCTAAAACAACTAAATAAAAATTATGCAACACAATGTAGTTAGTATGACTAATTGAAAAGGACAGGTATTGTCTAGTGGGACAAAAAGGAAGAGTTTCACGTTTCCTCCAAAACTTTAACAAAAATATCTAAAAGGCTCTGACATTTATTCAATTAATCAAATGCAATGATTGCAAAGGGAAATAACTAGTTATAGCTATAATATCATATTGTGTAACAAATTAGATTTGGCAAAAAAACCTTTTTGTCAATATGGATTTTGTTGACATGCCAAAATATGACATATCTGAAATCACAATAAGAAATGTTTCAATTTTTGTAAATAGTGTGAAAAATAGATTATATAACAAGTAGTAAAAAGGTTTACAAGTCAATAAACTACCTTATTCAAAATTAATGATTTTTTTTTCATAAAGGAATAAGATTAATTCATAGAAATTAGCCTCTTGAAAATACTAAGAAAATGAAGTACTCATTCCTATAATTCAGACTGCTACAAAATTACTAAATAACAATACGAAATTTTAAATATATAAAGTAGACAACAGTTGAAATGAGAAAAATTAAGAACCCTAAGAATATTACTGTGGTAAAAAAAAAAAAAAAAAAATTGATTTTAAATACATCTAGTACTTTTACAACAGATACTTGTATTTAATCAATTTTTAAACTTCACATAAAATTTTCAAGAAATGAAGTTTTCTAGAGAACTTCATATACTAATAAGATTTATCAAATGCCTCCCAATTGTGGCCTTGAGCCATAAAGCTTCATAAATATCCATAGTTCACAGGAATACCTCAAGACACAGCAAAATAAAAGGTCAGATATGTAAGGAAGCTATTTCTTTTGCCTAAATGGATCATTTCCTAAACACTAAATCTAAACAATATCAAGGTAGGCTAATTTTCTTCCAGGTACATTGTATAACAGGCAAACAAATAAAAATGTAATAGTGCAAGGAAAATTGTAAATATGCAATACTCTGTACAAGCATCATAATGTAAGCTTCCAGTCTTTTTATAAATATCATCTTACAATGATATAAATAAATACATTATTTGTAGCTTCTTACAAGACAGAAGTGGGGAATATCTTCACAGAAGACAATTTCACATTAACTTTCATTAATTTTATACTACAATAAAGAAATCCTAAATCCTACTCCATTATAAAACAGTAAAATCTAAAAGATAATACACAAGGATTCCAAACTAGAAAAAGAATTTGTTTTCAATGAAAATAGAAAGACCATCACACAAATTCAAAATAGAAGAATGTTACTGCATTGCACACTCGAGCAATCCTATTTACATAAAATATCAAAAATACATTTAAAAAATTGATATCCACAAATTATAGTGGATTGAAAACTAAAACATTGTAAAGATGAGATTTCTTTTAACCTTGGAAATTGTAATCATGTGACTGTACATTAAGAGTTCACAACAATCTTGTCAAGTGCTGACAAGTGTCTTTCTAATGGGAGAAGGAAATTTAACAAAAATGTTCAAGTGATTACCGATTAGATGAGAGTATGCTGCTGTAGTGAATGAGGGAATGTTCAGAAAGTGAAAAATCCCAGAAACAGATAGACATTCAAATTTATTCTAAAGAATACAATCAAATTGAAAATTCTAAAATGTTTCATTACTGTAGGGTAAAAAAAATATTCAGAGGAAATTACAATGACAAGGAATCTTTAAAAGAAAGAAAAAAGAAAAATTAGAACTAAGTCATTAAGACATTTTTCTTCAAACATCATACCAAAGCAAAACAGAATAAAGTTCATCCTTGTACATACAGATAAAAAGATCTGGGTTTAATGTTTGCTTTTTTAATCAGAAAGTTCCAAGCCCAAAATATAAAATATAGCAAGTCTTGTGCAAGAATAGCATGGAAGAGTCCATCCCTCTTCTGGTCTACACCTGGTTTAAATTGTTTTTCCTAGACAGATTGCCATACCAAGGTTAAAGAGCCCAATCTACCTTAGTATTTACTGATAGATAGGAGAATAGATGGATTCATACTTTTCCAAGGATATAGGCAATTGTGAAATGCCAACAGCCTCATTCAGGATTTGAACTCTGGTAGCCAAGTCCATTTTCTTCAACATCAACTGTTATGAGTACCTCTTATTAAAATACAGACAAAAAAAAAAAGTTTACCTTCTAGAAAACAGAAATTTAGTTTATCATAGAAAGAGTAGTTAAGGAAGGGTTATAATAGATGTCAAACTTGTAAAGGCAAATAAAACAATTTAATTTAGTTTTAGATAAGAATTGGGTTTTTCAAAATTAAAAAAATTTTAAATTACTGATTACAAAAGGTAAGTTATCATTTTACAGTCTGGAGAAAAATTAAACATTCAGAATTAAAACTATCAAAACCAAATATTTATAAAAACTATAAATCATGACAAACATTTTAACATCACAATACAAAAACAAAGACTTTAACATCACAATACAAAAACAAAGTAAAAAATGGACTTTTTGTCAATACTCCATTTTTTACTTGGGGGGGGGATCCAAGGATAAAGTTTAAAATCAAATTTTTATAATTATTTTAAAGATTCCAGTTTAATTTATAAAATGGAACAATAACCAAGCACCTAACAATTATCAAAGGAACATTCAAAAAGTGAATACTACAAAAACTAACAAGTATTTCTTTATTACTTTCCATAAAATGGATAAAAAACAGCAGTTATTCTTTCCAAAGAACTATTTTCGTTACATATAAAAGTATACATAATGGAATAATCTAATCAATTAGAATGATTCTCTCTCACAACCTTATACAGAACTATCAAACAAGATTTCATTATCATTAAAAACAAATCCTAACTGAACAATTGTTTTTCCATTTGTCATTTAGTTAGCTAACTTTACAAATTACACCTTGTTTTTCTGATTAAAAAAAATTAGAAGTTTAGAATTGGGTTGGGGTAATTTTATAGAAAATTATTTTTACCCTCAAGTCTTGAAATGATTTAAATGTTTTTATATTTAACAAGCGAAAAGAAATGTTCAGTCTTAATTATAATTTAAAAAACAAAAAAGTATAAGTAATTTTTAAAGTTAGCAGATTTAATAAAATTAAAACAATAATTGATCAATATGGTTGATTTCTACAGAATATCAAGTCATCTAGGGTCCTTTTATGCCCAAGTAGTTAGGTAATCATGTTCATTGTACATTTACAGTTACATTTTTAGTGTAGTTTCAGAGGGGTTGTGTGGGCAAACAGTCCGATCAAACATGAGTACTTTTTTAACACATCTTTGACCCATAAATGTTAACCTAACAGGTACTACTAGTCTGGATCTGAGTGGACCTGGTAATGAAGTACTTTATACTACCAAGAACTAGAGCCTTACCAATAATGCAGATTTAGTGTCATACCCAGGACACCTATTTTTTTGGAGGGGGGGGGCTACCCTTTTGCAGAACACCACATATTCTAAGCCCAACCCAACAAGGATTAATCAATTTGGGTTTGTTCAAAAAGAAACAAAGCAAAGTGAAATGTCTACAAGAATTAAGTTCAATTAAAAAACATGGATTGGTGGGGGGGGGATTATTGCAAATACTTTTTTCTTTCAATCAGGAATATGAAATACTTTTTTTCTTCTAAATACAATAATCAAAAATGCTTTTCTCTAATTATGAAAATTTGTTTTCAATAACAGCAACCAGGTTTTTCATTGTTTTTTCACCACCACTCCTACAAGTACAAGGGGACTGTCTAATACAAAGAATTAGGTTGATACAAAGTTTGGCCTTGTCTATTTCTATTAAATGCTCAACCATTACAGTTCAAATGCTCTTGTTAGATAATCAGAGAAATTAAATTAGATATAATTAGAAAGTCAGTCACATTTCTATTAAAAGGGAAAAAGTAACACACTGATATCAGTGAAGAAAAAGCAGGAAGAGATTACAAAAACCTAGTCAACATTTAAAAGTATAGTCACTAAATTGGCATTGAAAAGTTAGTGGCCCATTAATTTTAGGAGATAAAGATTTCCACAACTTCCAAATTTTGTATAGTTGATAAAGTTCACTTTAAATACACAATATTAAAGAGATTTCTACAACATTTAAAAATTCTTTTGTGATTGTTTTTTTTAATCATTAATATTTAATTTTTTCCCTTATTCTTAATAGCAATTTTCTTCTCTAGAGCAGGGCTTTTCAAATTTTTTGACACTTCTGAAAGCATATTTAATTTCCATTTCCTCTAAAATTATTTTAATGTTAAATTACCAAACATAACTGATTTACCGCTGTTTAATACAATTTACATGAGAAAAGAATTAGTAAACCATATATACAAATGTACCTTTAATTTTTGAATTTTTTTTTTTTTTTTTAAATGGAAAGGATAGGTTTGTAAGCACTGAGGACAAATATTATGGGTGTAGATTTGCGAGTTTTAGCCACAAATCACCACACTCAATGTTCTTAGTGCTTCTGTTTGCTT
Organism: Sepioteuthis lessoniana; assembly: GCA_963585895.1. Classification (NCBI taxonomy): domain Eukaryota; kingdom Metazoa; phylum Mollusca; class Cephalopoda; order Myopsida; family Loliginidae; genus Sepioteuthis; species Sepioteuthis lessoniana. Next base: position 77,493,143 of record OY757923.1, on the reverse strand, counting down.
AGTAGATAATGCACATTGCTAAACCTAGATTCCACTAAATATAAACTTGGAAAAATGAGTAAAATGAGATCAACAATTGCACAAAGATTGGGATATTGTTACTGTTTCATTCATTCATTTCATGATATCCAGTTCCTTTGAATGTGTACATAGACTTTGCTTAAAGATCAAAAGTCATTTCAATAAATTCTTCTCTAAATCTGAATTTGCACTTTCCACATCAACATTAAATAGAGAAATAGTCTATTCAGGAATTCCCATGTTTAGAAGATCCTTGAAATCAACTTTTAAAGTCTTCTTGTAAATTCTTAATGTGGTTTATATAAACTATGCAAACTAGTAAATTCACCCCATGGATCCTCCATGCTTTTATTCACCCCAACCTTGCTAGAGGTCTATATGGACCACTTTAAGAAGTCCATTTCTAAAGAATTTCATCTGATATCCTGAAAATTTTTGCAAAGTTAAAACTGCAGAAATCTGTGTTGAAAATGGCAAATTAAATAGGATTTTAATACATGACACAGGTTCTGCATTATAACAAGTCTCCATAAGCTATATACATTTCTTTTCTCAACAAGCAAAATAGCAGTTGTATTTATCATCATCATTTGTTCCATAACCCGATACGGTCATGCAGGTGATACTCATGCAGCATGTCTTGGACATGAACAGACTGGTGGAGCCCATCCCTCTTCAATTTACAACTGGTTTGAGTTTTCTTTCTCCTAGACTAGCTGCCATACTAAGGTTAAAGAGCCCAGTCTGCCCTATCATTTACCTATAGCTGGATGGAGAATAGTTGGATTCATACCTTTCCCAAGGCTATTAGATATGAAATACAAAAAACCTCATTCAAGATTTGGACACAGGGGACAGAGTCCACTTCCTACAACAATAACCATTATACCACAATTAGCTCCATAATCTCTATTTGAAAAAAAAAAAAAAAAAAAAAAAAAAAAAAACAAACTTCAAAAAGAGTGAATAAAGAAAAAAAAAGCAAACTTCAAAAAGAGTGAATAAAGAAAAAAATTTTACAAGTGACAAGTAAACATTAAGAAATTTGGCTTCTGTAAAAAGTTTAAAATTGCCTCCCAGGCATAACACCGTGAACTAAAACCAAAAAGCTTTTCTACAAGAAATTAAAATATATCAGCATCTATTACATCCTTACCATTCACTTGCAGATATAGCTTGATAACAGATTGGAGAATAACATATCTATTTCACCAACACCACAAGCAGCAGGAGACAAGGTCAGTTTTTAAATGGAGTATAACTGGTTTGAAATCAGTTTTCCTAATCCTAGACTGGTTGCCTAAACAAGGCTAAGGAACCCAGTTTGCCCTACTATTTTACTCATAGCTGAGGTGGAGAACAGATGGATTCATACCTTTCCCAAGGGTATTAGTGCAAAGTGAAATGCAAATAGCTCGTCCAACATATTAAACCGGGTCACCAATTCCATTTCCTCCAATGACAACAGTTATGTCCAGTGTGTCTTCAGAGTAACAGATAA
>OY757923.1:77482291-77491421 GCA_963585895.1 Sepioteuthis lessoniana | reverse complement strand
TTCTGGACAAAGAAAACTTGTTAATGTAGGTTTGAGTCATCAATAAAAGAATCTGCTATTAATCCTAAGGCTGTTTTGGGATCTTTAATCAGGTTTCCATAAATAATTTCTGAAAGCGTATATGTTCCTATCACAGGCGAAAGAAATACTAATGCAAAAACACACCACTGAATAAACATTAAAAAAAATTAAGTCCTCTCTACTCATCAGAAAGAATATTTCTATAATCGAGTGCCAATAGTAAGTACTAAAGGATTAAGATTTTTTTTTTTTTTTAGGGTGTCACAGTTATTGAAAATAATGTAATCATTCTCAAATTTGATTAATTTCTATTGATAATTTTAAATTGACATTACAAATTTTATAATTCAATTGCAGAATTATATATATATATATATATATATATATATATATATATATATATATATATATATATATATATCCCCATTGAATTGATATGAAACAAATGACTGGTAGCTTTGATATTTACAGAAAAGATTCATTTGTAACCTATGTTTAGTATTTTCATTTAAAACCTTTAAGCACAAAAGGATTTGGTTTATTTAAATGGCATATCAACTCCTGAGTTATCTAATTCTGAAATTTGATTCAGTTGTAAATGTTTGAGTGTAATCATAACTAGATTTTCCATGTTCCATTACACTTTCTGTCAATAATTATTTGTTTGCACAGTTATATCAAAAATACAAATAATTTGCTTACATTTGCATGGTTTCAAGTATTCAATACAAATAGTTTATATAGTTATATGGTTTAAAGTGACTACTATTTAATAAGTCGTTTTTACAGTTATATGGTTTCACGTTTTCCTTACTTATACCAATAATTTGCAAGCAATTACATGGTTTTAAGTAATCCTTAGTAAATTGTAGCTTCAAGAACCCAACTCCTCCGGTATGGGCAGGATGTAACAAAGTAAATTTTTGAGTGGAATAAAGTTGGTTTAAATTCAGTTTTCTTTCCGAGACTAGGTTGCCTAAACAAGGCCAAAGAACCCAGTCTGTCCTCCTATTATTCCATAGCTAGTGAGAAAACAGATGGCTTCATGTCTTTCTCAAAAGCATTAGCACGAAATGAGATGCAAACTTCGTCCAGGATTTGAACTTTTAGCTTCAAGCAACTTAATATAATTCACACAGTAATGTAGTATTAAGTATTCCTATCTAGTACAAAAATTTTCAAACATATCTATTTGACTTATACATGGAACCCTACCAGGTACTACCATTCCCGGTCAGAGTAGGCCTGAGAGTAATGGCAATGAAGAGGTACTCCAGAATAGGAGTCTCACCACTGGATTCAGATTAGTTTAATACCCAGGACATCTTTTTCCATAGAGAAGAACAAACTCGTAACTACTAATTTAGTAACATCAATTTTCATATATCCTAAGTACTATAGGGGGAAAAAAAGTAAATATTGCAATTAGTCAAATTAGAAAAATCAACACGAGTGAAAAAAGGTTTTAAAATTATCACTACAGTATAGAAAAATAGAGCAAAACTGTTCACGAAAATTGACCATAATTCCGTTCCACCAAACTGAAGCCGGAAATAACATTACCGTTTAAACACCCCCACACAAACAGAAAAAGAGATCGTTTTCATCTTTAACATTAAGATATACTAGAAATCAATTCCAATAACTCCTCTAAAACTACCCTAGCATTTTAAGGGGAAAAAACAAAAAAGTTACTTTTACAAAACTCATGGCGTAGCAGCCAAATTACTAATAAATGTGGACAATACGCTAAATGTCATCAGCTTCCCAGTTTTCTATCACTGTATTTTCCCCTAAAAATAGAACATGACTATCTAGTGGAAGACAAGCAAACCAACGACTAAAAGATTGTGTGTTACTAAGTTAAGGTTTTGTTTTTGCTCTCAAAATGTTATGAAATTAAGTTTTTGTACTCGAACCTCAAAAAAAGTTAAAAATAAAATCGAAAGCATCTTAACCCTCAGGCACGACCTAAAAATTCAGATGTGTAATTTTTCCATTTTAATCAGGAGAGGTTCTGGATGTGTTACTCAACCAATTTTAAGAAAATTAAGTTTACTACACTGAATTAAAAGATTGTCATACAATATTTTTCTCGTATAATTTAACTTTATTAGTCAATTATATTTTCATTAGAAAAAAATCATTCTCAGCATAAAAAAAAGGTAGCTGAATTTCATAAACATTCGCTTACACGTAAACCAATGAACATTACATTATTTCAGCCTTAGAAAAATTTTCACGATTATTTAAGAAAGAAAAAAAAATGAGAAATGGAAAAATAGCATCTTTAACAGTAACGTGTATATACAAGTTTGAAAAGATATGACAACAAATCCAATCGATATATGAATACATCAGCAAAAAAAAAAAAAAAAAAAAAAAAAAATCGATCACGCCTTTTTTCTTTTAAGCAACAAATAACAATTTGCCGAAGAGAAACATTTAATTTCTGATCAGTAAAAGCCCAGAAAACATTACTTCATCGATTTTAACAACTTTAAGTGAGAAAAAAAGCAGTACATTGAATTTAATTAAAATCTACCAGTTAACTTGAAAGTGATAAACTAAGTGCCATCAGTACCACAGTTAATACTTAGAAACTCAAACCCTCTCATCCACACCAGCCATTCAAAGAAAACTACTGAAGCGGAAATATAAACATTTAGAAAATTCACGTTATATTTGTGAAATCCACAGATATGGAACGTACTGTTTTCCCTTTGCTAAAAATACAAGAAACTTATTTCTTCAAGTCAAATAAAGTGAAACAGGCAGTATTATTAATTATTATTATTATATATTACCATTGATTATGAAATTTTGCAATAATAAAATTTCTTTAATTGCAAATATTGAAGTCAAAACGGTGTTGGCCCTCAAGGAAATAACGAATAAATAAATATTTTTGATACATCGGAAATAAATTCCGGAAAAAATCCGAATTGACGTTATTGTTAGTACAAAAAAAAAAAAAAAAAAAAAACTTATGAAAAATAGTTAAGCGAGGAAAAATTTTAAAAGGACACGTAAACTGAGCGTGCAAATAAATTTAAAAGAAATAATCACCGAGCTTGTCCACTCCAGAGTCCGACATTTATCACACGATAGATTTAAAAAAAAAAAAATTTAATTTTTTTTCAAGTGTCAAAAATAGGAAGGAGGGTCAAAGCCTTAGCCATAAAGGCTTCGTCACTTTTGTGATTTATGATCAAATGGTACAAAACTACTAAGTTGTCGATATCTGCTTCAGAAAAAATGCCCGTTCAGTTCACTTGTTAAATAATTGACTTAAATGCATAGCAAGTTTGTTTTTTTTCTTTCCATGTCTTATTTTTTACATCACTATTGTGTATGTGTGTTTTGCTTCCTTCCGCCGAGTAATTTCATAGTTGGTGGCGCACACATAACAGGTAGGATTAATTTGTTTCCGGACCCTATTTCCGACGCCAAGATAGGGTCAATGGCTTCCCTCCCCACAACGGAAAAGTTATTTTTAAAGAAAAAAAAAAAAGAGGGGGCGTTATACAAAATCATTAATTTCGTTAAATATTTCTATAATTATCAATATAAAAGCAAAGAGAATTAATACTAAACTCAGAACATAGCATTCGGGGGAGAGAAACCAATTATAAAAAACATTCTTTGGTTTAGTTTCTTTGTTTAATGACATATCAACCTTAGTGGGTTATTCAATGCCAAAAAGCCATCTTTGTAGAAAGATGGCAAATGGTACCATTTAAACCATAGCAGGATATAAGTTGGTTCTTACCTTTCCCAAGAATATTTAGTCCCAAAGTGAACATAATAACGCAACTGAATTCTAACTCAACTCGTTGTCGCAGTCCTGCAACGTTAGCCACTACACCCAGGGGGACTCAACCCCAAAACATTCTTAGCGTGCATGCATATTTCTCATTTGGCATCATGACAAAAAAATAACATTTTTAAATTTGCAACCTCCGTCTAATTGCAGACACTTTCAAGAAATACTGACAATAGTACCATTACTTATTTTAAGTGAATGTTTACCACATAGCCAAATTACCAAAAATCTAATCTCACATATACGCAAAAGTTTTCAACTTTAAAAGTACTTGAAGGTAGATCGATTGATTTTAACGATATGTCTAGAATTATCTTATGCCAAGAAGTTAGATAATTGTGTTCATTGTACATTTAAATTTACATTTTCTGTGCAGTTATTTCTTAAAGAGATTTTGAAAACAGCTATGTGAAATCAAATGTTTCTCATGCAAATAATCTGCACATAGTTGAATGATTTTAACTATTCCTAATTATATGATTTCAAGTAATTATTTCTATTTATAGTCATTTGTTTTGCATACAGTTAACATGGTTTCAAGTAACTAATAATAATCCTTAGTAAACAATTATAGTTTCAATTAACCTTTAAATGCAAATAATTCACTTATGACATCAAGTATTCTTATCGAACAATTTTCAAAAAGATCTGTCAGACCCATAGATAAGACCACAACAGGAACTACTACTCCGAGTTGACCAGGATGTCATGAGTACTCTACTTCCCAGATATCCAAAACTGAAACCTTACGCAGTTTAGTGTTATACTCAGGACACACCCGCTTCGTTTTTTTTGTTTTTGGAGAGAGGGAGTTGGACAAAGATCTTACCCCTCTGCAGGAGATACAGCCAGAGTATTCTAAGCTACACCGATAGAACGGCTGCAGATAAAGGACCATAAAATATCGTTCAAAATTATAGATAGGTAACAACTCGTTGTCATAGATTTTTTTAAAAATTAAAAACGAAACTAGCGGGTAAAAAAAAAAAAATGAAAGAAAGAGAATAGAATATCACAAACAAAAATGTTGCAGTAATTAATGAGACAATAAGAAATAACTGTCACGTCAACAAGTTTGATATAAAACATAGCTAGAATACGTATGTGTGTGCGTCGTTATGAGTGAAAAAAGAAAAAGTACATTGATAGTAAGTTTAATAAAGAATTTTTATTTAATACTGAAGCGAGTAAAAAATACGTCGTGATGAAAAGGAATGAGATGAAGTTGGGCGTGGTTGGCAGCAAGTAGCGGGGTTGTTAACACTACTTTTGTGCCATGCTCGCTATGTCAACACCGCCCGACAATCACCACTCCCCCGGCCTTCTTCAAAATTAAACCAGCTTCATCACATTTCACTCTTTAAAATCCGACACATCTACCAAAAAGATTTAACACATCTACACGCCCCAAGCAAAGATTACAATTCAAATACGAAAAGACATTGACAAAAAATAAAAAATATCAATGTGGGAAATAGTTGTTTAAAGCAGCTCCTTTATTCGTGATAAGCTGAAGAATTGAGCTTCATAAAAATAAATTTGGCCCTCAGATATAATCCTTCCTTAGCTTCTTTTTCACATATTTTGATCAACTCCCAGGTAAAAGACGGTAAGTGAGGCATATAAGATAACGTAGTATTTTGTGTTTGTAGAGACATCATGCAAATATATGAACCATCTGTTATAGAAATTCTATTTTTGAAAACTTTTTTAAAACAACCTAAAAGGAAACTTTCGCCACCGAAATATTAGAATAAAAATTTAATTTCGTTAAGAATCTTAACAATTCGAACTACAAAAAGATCACTTGATAAAATACACGTTTTTGAAAATGACATGATACACACACACACACACACACACACACACACACACACACACACACACACACCTTTCTTTGACTATCGTGGTAACAGATTTTAAAACAGTAAACAAAAGATTTGTAAATAGGAATTCTATTTAGTTGTTGTTCACAAACTTCAATAAACAAAAATTAGGTTAAAAAATAAATTGATAATCTATTAATCATTTAAAAAAATCAAATATAAAATTAGCGAAGTACAATGTACTTCGCTAATTTTATATTTGATATGCCTCAGTTATTTTTTTTAAGTAGGTTATCTTTAAAGTGCAAAAATAAAAACGTTATTTTGCATGGAAACAGAAAATATTTTCAATCTTTTTTTAAGGTTTCCCCTCTGGATAGCCATCAGCTTTCTTCTCTTCAAATTTCAGCATCTAAATTTGAGTTTTAATTTCTTTAAAGTTATTTCTTTGAACATGTGAAAAAGAAAAAAATGAAGTGGGTGTTGTTGGCAATATGAATGATGTCAGATGTTTTTTATATAAACATCGGTCACTAGTTAACGATTAGCAAATTCAATTGTTGTTATCTTAGTCACTAACAATCTTTCTTTACAAAACAGGTTTCTTGCTAACAGCTGCACATTTATAAATTGCAAAAGAGGAAACGATCATCTTGAAAAAGAAAAATATATCCAACTAACAAATAAAATATTTAGCCTTGAAATTCCATACATAAAATTTATATCAGATTGTCCAAAGATCAAAAAATATATAAATTACCACCTGTTTCTATACTAATAACTGTCTTTAGAAGTATGCTTTAAGACAGTTAAATTGATAATTGCCACTCGCAGCCGACATAAAAAGAATCAAGAGGAAAAAATATCCATATACTTTAAAGTTTCTTACATCCAAAATAATTGTTGTCGCTTTAACGTTTTCATTTAGTTTACACTCAGAAACATATGGCAACAAAAAACAAAATCAAAAAAAATATATGAAATTCGAATCTGCAATGAATTCGGAGATCTGATTATTATTCATGGAGCTGGACTACAAGGGAAATCCAAAACAAAAACTACTTTATAAACAAAATAATAAAATCCCAAAAGATATGCATTCCTTCATCAGATCTCGATAATATAAACAAACACTAATTGACAAATTTCATGTACATTATGGCGTTCTTAAAGATAATCTGAATTTAGTGAAATGGTCACACGTAGCAAAATATAAACTATCAACAACTATTTTTTAATCACACACGCCTAAAATTCAACTGGAAAAGTTTCGATCACAATAACAATTCTAATCCATTAAAGACCCTTAAATAACGAAACTTAAATCATCCGACGGTGATTACGATTTTCCACAATCAATGGCTTAGAATTTAATAACTTTATTGAAACATCGCGTAAAGTATTTTAATTTTAAATGGGGGAGTGTTTAAAACTTTAGTCTCCAATCGTAGTTTTTGTTTAGGGTGAATGGGGTTATAAAAACTGGCTAACGTGCTGGACTGCGACACTGTAGTAAGCGAATTCGAACTCAAAATGCAAACACTAGGTATGTACAAAAACGTGCACTTGCTAAATCAGTTTTTGTTAATCACCCCCTCCGCAAAATCGGCTAAATGTCGGATTTTAATGGAATATGAGATTTCTTACTGTCATGATCCAACCCTCCTCACCTAGATCATTTTGTTAATCTGACTCAATGAAGGTGCAAGTGAATGATTTTTTTAAATGTTCCAAAGAGAATTCTATCTGTGATAAGATTTTGTTTACATTTTTTTTTTATAAGTTTGTGTATTTGTTCGTACAGATGCTTTATTTTTTAAGTTTTACAAAACAGTAAAATAAAGATAAGTTTTCTTTACTTTATTCTAAGCTTAATCTAAGGATTTTGTTAAAAAGAAATTCAGGTTAAACATTTTTTTTTTATATATGTTTAAAATCGACATCCGGAGATTAAAACTTCAATTCACTGCAGATGACTGGGATTTTCTTAATGTAAGAAAAAAGATACTGAATAAATTTGATTGAATGATACTTTTAGAATAAGGTTTTTCATGAGAGTATAAAAAATACTGACTAAAGGAGACAAACCTTTTGAGAATTAATCAACATGAGGACACGAATTATTACAACTCTGATCATCCATACTTAAGGGGGAGTGGCATGTCAATAATAAATCATAATACCGATAAAAAAAAAAAAAAAAAGAAAAATTATTTCTGTACATACCTGTTAAATTGTAAACACTGATAGTTCAGGAGACAAACAGAAAGAAAAAATACATAAAAATGGAGAAGATTTAATTAGTTCCACCGACGCGTTTTGACAGGACTGTTCAAAAACATGAAGTTACGAAAACTTCAAGTAGAAAGTGTTTTGTCATTCCTCATCCATTTATATGTATTTTTCTATATATATATATATATATATATATATATATATATACACACACACACTGGTAAATATTTAGTTGTGAAAATTATTTCTAAATGGAGAAACATCGGTAAAGATATTCTTATAAATGAAGTTTATATAATAATTTTTTCCTAAACTGCAAGAAAATAAAGAATTTTTACTATTTGTATTACTTTTCCCTTTTTTTTTTTTTATTTTCTCTTTTGGTAATTTCGTTAAAAAAAAAATTAATGCGATAAAAAGTAGAGTTTTCAACAAACTTGCAAATGAGTAAAAATGTATTTTTACCCTATTCAATCCCCCCTCTCTCCAGCTTCAAATAAAGCAAATCAGATGACTTATAAGCATCAACTGAAATTCAGTAAAAAGCAATGCTTACGTCAAGATATTTTTACGGAAATCTTTCATTTTTCTTGTATAAATGAATGACTATAAAAAATTAACTGAGTGGGGGGATCACAGAAAAAACATACCATCATATAAAAAGTAAATAAATAAAAATTGATACGGAAGAAACTAAGTTTAATAAGCATCTCAACTTGAACCCTTTGATTTTATTTCACTTTTTTTTTTCCCCCCAATAGGAGGCGGTTTCTTTTTAACTAAATTATTCCAATAAAAACGCAGAGGTAAAACTTATATCTTATTAATTCTGATGTCTCTACAGGAAAAAAAAATGGTAATTATGGTCATAAACTTTAGTTTGTAAGTTTTTGTTTGTTTTGTTTTTTTTACTTATCCCAAAACTCAACATCTGTGCAGTGAAACAGACATTTAAAAGGATGTCACGTGACCACTTTATACGGCAAGTAGGTTTGTTTAAACCTAGTTCTTTCCCCACCAACAAACATTATCATTGCAACTTTAGAAAGAGCACATACACGATATGAAATGATACTATGGATTTTTTTTAAATAATTCCGAGGAAAATACCATTTACAAAAAAAAAAACAATTAGTCTCGAGTGAAACACTAGCTCCAAAACAAAAATAAACAGAAAAATTTAAAATTATAAGATTTTGATAAGTGGGGAAGGCTATAAGAG